>JAVJIF010008478.1:0-143984 GCA_038442645.1 Agave tequilana | reverse complement strand
TCTTATTTTGAGTGACCACTTGCATAATATATCTTAACTAGTTTTAAAAGTACATTTGATTAGCATAACACCTATTCACCCCCCTCTAGGTGTTTTTCACAATAGTCATATAAACACATTCACGAAAACAAAAATAAAGAATATGAAATTCTTTTTGCCAAAATAGAACTTCATATGTAGATACTTGAGAAATAAATTCAATCACAAATATAAGTGCAAGAGTCATCAAAACTATAATATACATATACAACTAAACTAGAATTGAGTACACAAAGAATATGGATTAAGTTTGACACAAAAATCAAAAGTGTATCAAAAATTCTATACACTTATATCACAAGTTCTCACAAAAATTTGCATTTAAATATATAATCAAAAATATAAATTCCTATACAAACATGATATTTTAACTATTAACCAATCAAAGTATATATAAACTAAACTGAAAGATAGAGAAGTTATCGATACAATAAGGCTAACTCCATTTCTCCAACTAAGATGGTCTTCCCACTTTTACTACCTGATTGTGATGCATCCATTTATTTGTCCATCAAACTCTGATTGCCTCCACCATCCACATCAAGACACCAACTCACTCACAACTTGAAAAAGGACACAATTACATCAAATAAATCCGGTATGCCTTTGGGTACCGATACCTTCTTGGTCCTTGGGGTTTAGTATTACTAAGAAATCAAATATTGCATACAAAATAGTTAATCTATCAAAGTAAAACTCAGCTAAATGGTCTTTGAGGCCACAATGTGTATAAGTGTATACTCTAGCATACATGTTAGCATGGTGTGTAGGATGTGAATGTGTATGATGTGAGGTATGTACATGATGGTGTGAAACCTATTTCTTGTGAAACATAAATTCTAATCTATCATAGTCAAAAGCACATTGGTTTAAGGTTGAGCCCGAACAATCCTTTCTCTTTTTTATTGCACAAATCTCATTTTTGTTAATAGAAAGAAAAGCAATATTAGCAAAATTGGTGATCTACATCACCTACCATACCGAGCTTCAAATGATGCTCTGTATGGGAGGATGTAGGAGATAGAAGAATATTTGGTTCAGAAATAGTTCAAAAACTTTTGAGAAGATTTGAGTAGTTGAGAAAAAAGAAAGGCAACACAGAGTATGAAAACCTATGCAGATCAGCATCATAGGCCCTTGGAATTTCTAATTAGAGATAATGTCTTTTTGAAGGTATCTCTAATGAAAGGAATGGTAATGCCGGTACGACAAATAAGTTAGATCTCCGATACGTTGGATCATTTGAAATACTCGACAGAATTGGCCTTGTTCCTTACCTCTTGGCCTTGCTCCCAGAATTGGAAAGGATACATGATGGATGTTTTCCATGTTTCTCAATTAAGAAAAACACTATCGGATTCCAATCATATTATTCCTTACCAACCACTACAAATCCATGTAGATATATCTTATACTGAGGAACCATTCAGATTCTGGATCATAAACTAAATAGTTTATGGAATAAATCAATTCCCTTAGTAAAAGTGTTGTGAAAAAGTCAACAAGTTGAAGAGGCCACGTGAGAACTATTTTTCATAGAAGATCGGAAAAACTTATAAAAGTTAGCAGAAATCACAAGTAAAGAAAAGTTACAAGAATTCTATAATTATTTCTGGAGAAGCGTGCCGATAGGAGTGTAATCAGCGCACGACCACTTGTCCCTTTGCCACACGAGCAGTCGATCTTGGATCTGCCACCTGAGAATTCCTTCTTGCCAAATTCAAGAATTTTCTATAATACGAGGAGAAGTCTTGATCAGTTTAGATGAATTAGAATGTCGTAACCCTTGATTAGTTTAGAGAACTATAGAAAGCGTATTGTTGTTGGAAGCTTTACGCTAAAGAACGTGAATTCTTGTCAATGAAGAAGGAGATCTCTCTTTCTCTCTAAAAAGAAATCTTTTCTCTTCTCTCTGGGAGCCTCCTTCTCCTAGTCCGCAATCGGCTATTTATAAGCCAGATAAGCAATAACAAATCCCTAAAAATTCATAAACAACTGTAAATACAGCTATTGTAATCTTCAGGTGAAGATAAATAGCTATGGGCGAGGCTATTTTAGCTTCTGGCGAAGCTAACTTAGCCTACGGTGAGACTAGTTTTAGCATATGGCGAGGCTAGCCCGCCTGGCTGTCAACAGTTAAAGGAATTAAAATCTTGATTATCTCCTTTAACTAAGAGATTTGATCTTTTAACAGAGATATTTGAATCACTGAGGGATTTGAATCTCTTGATTATCTCCACCAAATCAATAAGATGACTAATCAGGGAGAATATTCTCTTTAATACGTTTAAGGATTTGGAAAGGTCAAAATGATCTGGAACTTCGCCCTACTTGGGCGAAGTTAAGCCAGTGGCGAGGCTAAATAGCTTACAGAGAAGCTAAGACTTAGCTTAATAGAGCTACATAAAGCCTATGGTGAGGCTATTCTTTAGCTCTCAATGGAGCTAGACAGAGCCTGCGATGAGGCTATTTTCGAAGAGGTCAGAAGACCTTTAGCTCGCCAGTCAGGGCAAGGTTATGCCTTGTTTGTATCATCAGCCTTTTGAGCAGGCCAGAACTTCATACGATGCTAGAAATATAGCCTATGGGCTACGCAGGATGAAGTTAGAGTCTGGCTCTGTTGTGCTTGCTTATGCTTGTGGATTGGTCATCAGCTCATTTATGACTTGTCTTTTAGAAGTATCAATAAGTCAGACATTGTTCTGACAATTTGTTTGGGAGTTCATCTTTTGTAAGTGTCAACAAGACCCCCTTCAAAATTTTTAAAGTTCCGCGATAGATTGGGACAGACTTTGAAATACTTTGAATTCGGAGTTATTGCATTTTCCAGGCAGATAGCTAGTTAGGTGAGGATAAAATTTCTGGTGAAATTAGCTTGGGAGGAGCTAGAATTTAGCTCAGTACGGCTTTGCCAGTTGGCGAGGTTAGCCTTTAGGCTGTGATACAGCTTGCCTTTTGTGACGAAGTTAAAAACTCCTGGCGGAGTTAGCTTTGGGTGAACTATCAAAAAGCTTGCCTGTGCGATGAAGCTATGATCTGGCGAGGCTATTAGCCTCGCCGTAGGAGATTACCCTCCTGCTATCATTTCAAAATCTGAATTGACAGCTTGCACTCTTTTCTAAGAAGAAAAGCTAAGGTATTTAGTGCCTATAAATAGCCTTGAGGCTGTCATTAGAGAAGTAATCTTCTCTTAAATTTTCACAATCTTTTTTCAAAGACCAGAAGTCTTTTCATCATCTCCTTCGAGATTTTAACTAGGGTTTTATCCTATTTTTCTCTAAATTCTGAGACAACTTCCGGCTATATGGCCTCATCTCGACACCCAGGCAAGGAGGCAGTGGCTCCCGAGGAGGCGGGGGAGGAAGTTCCTTCGGAAGAAAAACCCATCGCGGGTAAGGTTTTTACCTGAAAAATTTGAACTTTAGCCAATATGGTTATTCCATTGGCGAAAGCCAATCTTTTTTTTTTCCTGAAGATCCATCGTGATCTTGGGGTGCAGTTCTCCTATAAATTCACGTTGGCAAAAATTAGGGATCTTAATCCCTTTGTGTTTTGGGAAATACCCAAAATTTAGGGATTTCAATCCCTCTTGAATTTCGTTGTGGCGAAGTCAACCCTTAGGGCTTTTGAAGTTCTGACTTGCAGAACTCTGTGTCTCACTGAGGCTAAATTTCATGGCGAAGTCAGCCCTTAGGGCTTTTAAAGTTCTACCTTTTGACAGAACTTTAGCTTTTTGTGAAGTTTAGCCTTGATGGCGAAGCTAGCCTTGATGGCAAAACTAAGCCTTAGGCAAAGCTAGCCTTGATGGCTAAGCTAAGCCTTAGATGAAGCTAGCCTTAATGGCTTCTTTAGAACTTTAGATAGGCAAAGCTAGCCTTGGGCGAAGCAAAGTTTAGGCGAAGCTAGCCTTGTTCAAATACATATTTGTTCTTTTGTGTTTCTTATACTAATTCTGTTGACTTTTTGCGCTGCAGTGCATTATCCGCGGGACCCATCAACAGTCTTTTTGGCTCGTCAAGAGGAATGGATGAACATGTTCAGTTCGTGGGGGCAAGCTTCTTTGTTCAGTGAAGCCAGTACACCTAAGCGGGATGCGTGATTTGAGAGGGGCATCCATGCTTCTTTAGGAGCCTTTTCTCGACAGCCCTTTTTGAAGGGAGTAATAAGACACCACTTCATAAACCACGTTCATGTTCGAGGATGCAGCATCGGATGTCGAGAATCGGTTGTAGGCTGAGGAAGAGCAGTAGTCTTCCAGATTAGGGACGATAAGTTTTATCTCCTTCCAGGAAGCGATAATATCCTCTGTCTTTCTTCAAATCTGTGACAATGGAGAAGAAGATGGAATGGCAACGGCATCGAAGCATAGACTCGGTGTAAATTGGGATGTTTACAACCTTCAGATTTCCCCACGTAGGAGGTACTTGACCGTTCTTGGTTTACCCTAGCCTGGTTGGGAAGGAGGTGCCGGCGAGGGAGACTCCAGCGATGGCGTGGACCTCCTTAACTATTTCATTAAAGCCGGAAGGAACTATCCAATTAGGGACTTCAGGGCACCCGGTGGATCCACTCATTGAAGAAGCAATGGTGGAGCCAGATCATGAATTATGTACTGGCACAATTTGAGACTGAGTTGATACAGCTGGGGTTGTATGAAGCCATATGAGCTACCTGCTACAAGATAGAGATTAGTTACGCTAATTTTTTACTATCCTGGAGTTGTATTGTCCCTGGACCGGGACATTTTTCACTCCGAAAGGAGAACTGGGAGTAGCACTTCATAAGATGTGGGAAGTGTTGAAGCTCCCAATGGGCAACCTCCCTTATGAGGAATACATTCGTGCTCTCAGGAACTGAGCCAACTAAGTTCTTTGCATGTAAATTTATACAAGACATACTGGGAGTTGATGTGCCATTTCCAGATATGCCTTGATCTTAGTAACAACTGCAATATTAATAGGTTGAAGACTTGGGGGGACTATTTATTCCCTCGCTTGTATGGTGGTCCCGAATAGATTAGCTTCATGTCCATTGACAAGGAGGTGAAGAAATGGATGAAGAAAAGTGGGTATGGTGACTTCATCCTGAAGGAGGACGTTGGGCGATATGAACCTAGCGAGTTATTCAAGATCTACCATCGTCAGTCTCGACAGCCTGTGTCTCGCCAAGCCCTCCTGGCGGTTATCTCTCCTTATGGCTGAAGAGATGTGTCATGCCATCTCCTCCCAGAGACAACATATTTTCTCTCTAACTCTCTTTTTCGCTATTCAACTATTTTTGGTAATGTGTTGGGACTGCTTCCGACGATGATCTGTTGCATCCAGCGCGAGCTTGGTTTGCTGACGGAAGCATTCTTCAAAGAGACCACCTCGAAGAAAGATACCAAGGTGTTGTTCAAGGATGGCCTGTCACCACAGATCGAGTTGCCCTATATTTATTTGATGGCTTGGTCCACGGTGCATTGTCCAGTATCGATAAAGCCTGGTAAGAAGTAGCAGAAGGCATGCATCATGCTCTCCTTTGCCACTTTTGTAATGCCCTATTTTGGGGGTACAGAAACGTCACTGGGACATATATACGCAGGTTAAAAATACGCTCTCATGTATACGCTAAGCATCAATGCATGCAAGAATCAAAGTATGAAAGTACATAGTGCATTATACATTCCAATATATGAGTATAATTACAAAGTTATCACAGGATGTGACACAATATTACAAGAATATTACATCACCGATAGGCGCAAATGTAAGAATACAAAGAGATATACAATTATGAACGGTACAAAAGATGCTCAGGAGTTACAAAGGAAAACTCGAGAGCCCAGTAGGGGCTGAAAGAAAAGGACTCTGGATGGTCTGCTAATGATCCACGCTTCCGCTACGCATCTCTGATCAACAACCGAGAGAAGCCACAAGCTTCAAGCTCTGAGATCTAGACATGTAGATCCAGGGAAGTTAGAAACTCCCCAACAAGTGGTAAGATGAGTACCAAGTGGCGTGCAGGGACAAGCACCCGTGTATCGACAAATACAAATCAAAGAACATATTGTGTCGTGAGCACAGACACATAGGAGCAAGCAATGAGACATCAAGTAAAGTAAATATGACAAACTAAATATACATGGCCAAATTACCGATCCGTGAGATTAGTACGTCGAATGAGTAATCCAATCAAGGAAACCCTCATATATATACTCTATACCTCACGTCACCGTATCATGTTTATATAACCTGAGTTGTCTCCTAAACTAAGAAAACAGCATAAACTGATAAAAATCGATAAAACTGATAATACCGAATACAAGCAAAATCAATAGTGCAAGCTTATTTTACGGCTTCATAAGATTAATATACGTCGAAAGAATAATCCAAATAAGAACCAATATATATATATATACCTTGTGTCTTATGTCACCATAATCCGAGTGTATACGACCCGAATTGCATAACAACACGACGAATTGTTAATTAGTATATTATTATTATTACTTGTTTGACCCATATATCTAAGTATGTATACAGGCATACGATCCATCCCACATACATTTATATATGAGTAAGTCGAGGTTGTTATTAGAAACTAACGATGAAACCAATGGGTTATGTTTACAGTAGGTCTCGTGCATGTCGGGGACCACGATTCAGGGTATTTCGTTGCTGGTATACGAAACTGATCGCAAGGCGTATAGGAGGTGGGTCTTATTGTATGCACATTCAGGACTATAGGATATAGGGAACCAGTGCTCCCCTCGGAACACCTGGAGGCCCCTAGGTAGAACCGAGAGTTTTAGTTTCATAACTTAAATAATACCACTATAAAAATATTCACCACTTAAAGTCCATCAGTTTTTCTCTACCTGATGTAAGTTATCTTTTTTATAGTTTATTATGTAATTATCAGAGTACGGGAATGAACAGGAGCATGTAAGGAGTATCAAGAGTACATGTGTACTGGAATACAGAGTATATCAAGATATCAAGTACTACATTCTCGTAATGTGATAATCACGAGTCAAGTGTAAGATGGCGGGTGCCAGTTAATGATAGGCAGGTGTCAGGTGATAACAGACAAGTATCAAGTGATCAACATAGTATGTGATAGTACGTCAAATAATTAGCACAGCAAATATCAACTATTATGTATCACAATACAGGAAAACAGTACCGATACAAGAGATCAGTATGATATAAAAAAATGGTACCGATACAGGAGATCGATGTGAACACAGAAAAATAATATAGTTTTTGAAAAATGATTCAAGAAAAAATTTCAAACTCTTCACAACAATTTAAGGAAAGATTAATAGTTATTTGTCAAGCAGGCAAGCAAGTAAGCGAATATCTAAGCGGAGCTAAATAAAGCTGGAGCGAAGCTAACACACACACTAAATGACATCACGTTCAGCGTGATTACTGTTCGCGGCGAAGCTACACACACGTGTGATGGAAGGTAAACCGCTCCACATCACCTATGACGAACACATGCTCTTGGCGTAACTACACTCAGACTAAGTTAGCGATAAACACTGAGTGCTAGATCCGCCTACTAAGCGTAACTAAGAGATCTGATGGTCTGAACACACTCCCTCTTTCGAAGAAGTGGACGAGAGCCCAAAGGGCTAATAGGCTAGAAGGCAGAGTAGGTACCTGCAAAATTATTAGTATCAAACACAAACATATAACAGGCGATAACTAAGCTATCAGTAGGGTGGTGATGTAACACCTCGATTATTAAAATCTTAATTTAATATCCTAATACTTGATAATGTGATCAGATAGAATTATCTGAGACAGTGATTGAATGTGTTTTGTGTAAAATAGAATTTTTTATTTATAATTTCTTTATTTGATTTTGGGGATAATTTGAAGTGAAAATATATTGGATAATTGCAAATATAGGTGTATGAATATTTTGATATGTATATATGGATATGGTGATATGTGTCTGTGTGTATAAGTATATACATTAATGGGTGTGTTGGTATATTATGTAAATATAAGATAATACAATCAAATACAAAAGAAATACTTTAATATTTTATTTTTGATTATTTAATGGTAGGGGGTAGGTGTGCATAGCATGGGTTGATGGAGGGCTAAAATTTACCTAGAAAATGTGTATAGGCGGCATGACAAGAGAAGAGAGAGGGAGTGAAACAAGTGTATTACAAAAATTTAAAGGGAGTTTTGTGCAAAAGAGGAGATCTATTTCTCTAATCTCTCTCTTTTCTTTCTCTGGATGAACAACAGAACCCTCTCTCTCATTCTCACCCAAAAAATTCCAAAACCCTAAGAAATCATCTCCATTCTCAATCCCTCTCTCACTCTCAACTCTCCTTCTCCCTCTCTATTAATTTCTCTCTCTCTCCTTCTATTTCTCTCCCTCCCTGGTGTTTGGTGCAGCAATAGCAATATCGCGTCGATGGCGGCGCGCCAGCGGCGACGTCACAGGGAGGCCGCCGTCGGTGGCCTGTTAGGAGGGGCAGCAGCCCCCTCTACCCCAACACACCCTCCTTCTCCCTTCTTTGGTATGTGTAAATGAAACCCTAAAAAGAACCCTAACTCTCTCCTTCTTGTTTTCCGTTTTTAACTCAATTTCTTTCTCTTTTCTCTGGTGAGGCGAAGGCTCAGTTTAAGGTTTCAAGAGCTTCACTGGAAATTCTGTTATATAGAGAAGTTTTAGAGTTGTAATTTGTGAAATTGTAAAGTTTTATATTGTATATGTTTACAACTTATTTGATGTTATTTACAGCATAAGTTAGATGACTATGATCTCGATCAGTTGGATTTATAAATGATATAGTGTTATGTTGTGGATGCAGTGAGGGGTGCTCTCGAGTATATGTTTCTTTTGTTTTCCTATAAGTGGGCAATGTCAAACCAAAATTGTTATTTGGAGAATAAGTAGACCGTTGTGAGTCGAATATTATTATGATTGTATGGGCAAGACTTTGGTTTACATGTTTGGATTGAGAATAAGTAGGCTGATGTTGGCCAAAATTATTGTAGATTGAAATGTATATTTGGGCATATCAGTATTTACAAAGGAAGTGATGCCAAAATTTTTAAGGATTTGTAGATGATTATGATAAACTACTAGTTTAAAAGAATGTTTATGTTAATTGAGAATCTAAGAAATCTAAAACTGTTACAGCTGGTATCAGAGCTCAGGATTTAGTATAAGAATTTGATGTAGAGCAGTTATCGTAGAAAGATGATTGATTGTTAGGACTGATTGCTGTGTTTGATTTGTATGCTTGTGTGTTGTATGTACGTGAATGTGTTTTTGATATGGAGGATTCTAAGGGGATAGGAGTTCTTACATGTATAATTAAACCCGAAATGCGGGATATTAATCACTGCCTTATGATCGGATTATGGTACCCACATATCATAATTCGGATGTGTTCCGCTGGGGGTATGGGCTCTCAGTATGAGCTGTCAGTGGTATGGGACGCTGGAGTAAAGGCATGATTAAAATTTCAAGCGAGTCAAGATTAATTAGGATCGTAAGGACATAGTGTATAAGTGATCAAGGGATAATGAGTCTTCGAGGTGAATGATCGAGAAAGGTATTGTATCCAAGAAAGATTTTTTGATATGCCAGAGAAATGTGAAGATTTTAACTTACTTATTTCAGGTGCCGAGTTTTGAGGACGAAACTTTTGTGGGGGGTAGAACTACAACATCTCGATTATTAAAATCTTAATTTAATATCCTAATACTTGATTAATGTGATCAGATAGAATTATCTAAGACAATGATTGAATGTTTTTTTGTGTAAAATAGAATTTTTCATTTATATTTTTTATTTTTGATTTTTGGGGGAAATTTGAAGTGAAATAAAATTGAATAATGGCAAATATAGGTGTATGAATATTTGGTATGTATATATGGATATAGTGATATGTGTCTGTGAGTATAAGTATATACATTACATGGGTGTGTTGATATATTATGTAAATACAAGATAATACAATCAAATACAAAAGAAATATCCTAGTATTTTATTTTTGAGTATTTAATGGTAGGGATAGGTGTGCGTGGCATGGGTTGATGGAGGGCTAGGATTTACCTAGAAATGTGTATGTATAGGTGCATGACAAGAAAAGAAAGAGGTGGTGAAAAAAGTGTATTACAAAAATTTAAAGGGAGTTTTGTGCAAAAGATGAGAACTATTTCCCTAATCTCTCTCTTTTTTTTTCCCTGGATGAACAACATAAACCCTCTCTCTCATCTCACCCAAAAAATTCAAAACCCAAAGAAATCATCTTCATTCTCAATCCCTCTCTCACTCTCAACAACTCTCTTTCTTCCTCTCTCTTAATTTCTCTCTCTCCCCCTATCTCTCTCCCCCCTATCTCTCTCCCTTCCTGGTGTCTAGCGTGGCAAAGCGCCAGCGGCGGCGCGCCGGCGGGCGACCTGTTAGGAGGGGCAGCAGCCCTTTCTACCCCCCGCACACTCTAATTCTTCCTCCTTTGATATGTGTGAATGAAACTCTAAAAAGAACCCTAACTTTCTCCTTTTGTTTTCCCTTTATAACTCATTTTTTTCTCTTTTCTCTGGTGAGGTGAAGGCCCAATTTAGGTTTCAAGCGCTTCGTTAAAAATTCTGTTATATAGAGAAGTTTTGGAGTTGTAATTTGTAAAATTGTAAAGTTTCATATTGTATATGTTTACAATCTTATTGATGTTCTTTCCAGTCTAAGTTAGATGGCTATGATCCAGGTGAGTTAGATTTATAAATATTTGGTGTTATGTTGTAGATGCCATGAGGGCTGCACCCGAGCATATGTTTCTTTTGTTTTCCTTAAGTAGGCAATGTCCAGCCGAAATAGTTATTTGGAGAATAAGTAGGCAGTTGTGAGTCGAAATATTATTTTAATTGTATGAGTGATTGTTGACTTTAGTTTACATGTTTGGATTGAGAATAAGTAGGCTGATATTGCCGAAATTATTATGGATTGAAATATATATTGGGCATATCAGTGTTTACTAAGGAAATGCTGAGGATTTGTAGATGATTATGATAATTTACCAGTTTGAAAGAATGTTTATGTTAATTGAGGATATAAAAATCTGGCACCGTTAGAAGTGAAGCTCAGAGGCTGAGCAAGACAGAAATAAAGTAAGAAAGCAGATAAGCGATCATTCAAGCGAAACTTAAACAAGGCTGGAGTGAAACTAGCGCACAGCCCTAAAGGCTATCACGCTTGGAATGGTTACTGCTCACGACAAAGCTAATGCACAAGTGTGGTGGCAGGTTAACCGCTCCGCATCACCCATGACGAAACTGCGCCCACCGCGTGACTACACCCAGACGAAGTTAGCAATAAAACGCTGAGCGCTAAAATCGCCTACCAGGTGGGCTGAAAGACCTGATGGTCTGAGCACCCAGGACTATAAGGAGATCATAAGGTATAAGTGCACTCCTGACAACTACCACGAAACCCAGAGGGTGTAAGGAATATAACCTATTGGGTAGCCAGCCCGAGAGTGGGCAGAAGCTCGAAGGCTGATAGGGCCAGAGGGCCAAGTAAGTACCTACATAAAATAATGTTAGTACACACAAGCACATTTATAAGCATGATAATAACTAGACTACACGTGGAGTGGTGAAGCCTGGAGGCTGAGTGTGGAGCCCGAAGCCAAAGTCGAGTAGAGATCTCGGAGGCTAAATGACCACGAGGGGTCGGCCACATATGATAATAAAGTAGAAGAACACATAACAGGCAGTGTACATCTACAGGAATTTAAACTATGCTATTACAACTATTCGTCACACTGATACAATACAATACCTAGTACAATACATGTGTCCATAATACACATGTACACACCTACACCAACAGAAACCAACACACCGATACAAATCTACGTGTTCACTATACAGATACAAATCCACCGATACAAATATATAGTCCTAAAAATTACACAATTTATATGGATAAATACTAATCACCCGTCGAAGTGGGGAAATCCAAAAAAGCTATAAACTCGCCTAAAATCTTAAGAAACACCACAAAATCCTGGAATACCAGAAATGTGTGCACACACGGCCAAATATATATTAAAATATAAATATATATAGAGAGAGAGAGAAGAAGAAGAAGAGAGAGAGGAGAGAGGAGAGAAAGGAGAGAAAGGAGAAAGAATAATAGAGAGAGAAATCGGGAGAGAGAGAGTTGTAGGAGAGAAAAAAGAGGGAGATCAGGAGAGAGAGAGAGAGATGCAGGGGGAGAGGAGAGAGGGGCTGACCGGCCAGGTATGACCGGACAGTGATCACCGACGGCCGGCTATGGTCGCTGGAGCCCCCACATAGAAAGAGAAGGGGTTAAGGGAGGAGAGAGAAGAGAGGGAGAGCTTAGAGAGAGGGAGTTGTTCCTCTCTTGCTCATAGCCCGAATTTGGAAGGGGGCCCACGGCTTGGTTCAGGCTAGGTGGGCCTAAACGACGCACGATCGGCCCTTGGTGGCATTGGAGTTGCTGTCGAAGGTGATGTTGATGAAGATGATGTTGGTGTTTGGTGGTTGAAGATGTGGTGGTGGGATCGAAGAAGAGGGGAAATGGTGGTAGAGAAGAGGGTGATGGATGGGTGGTTGATGGTGGTAGGGGGTGGTAATGAGGAAGAAGATGGAGATGATAGAGGAGAGAAGTGGTATTAATGGTTTTGAAGGAGATGGAACTTGGCCAGAATAGGGGAGAGGGTTTCCACCTAGGTGGCTCGCCGGCCAGGTGGGGACTGCTGGAGGTTGGTGGAGGTGGCCGGCTATCACTTGAGGAAGAGAAAGAAAGTGAAATTATAGTGTGTGTGTGTGTGTGTGTGTGAGAGAGAGAGAGAGAGAGAGAGAGAGAGAGAGAGAGAGAGAGTATGACTGGGAGAGGGCGTGAGATTTGGGAAAGATTTTGAGAGGTTAGGGGAGAGAGAGGAAGAATTCGAGAGGAGTGGCGGAGTTGCATCAGCCAGCAGGGGAAGAAGAAAAGAAAAGAATAAAAAGAAGAAGAAAAACGAAATAAAATGAGGAGATATTTTAAAAGGGTTGTGTGGAGGAGAAAAAGAGGAAAAAAGAAAAAGGAAAAAATAAAAGGAAAAAAGGAAAAAAGGAGTGAAGGAAAAAGGTGAAAGAATAAAAAGAAAAAAAAAAAAATCTAGATAAAACTCTAAATTCGGAAAAATACCGAAAATACCGAAAATGTTAGAAAAATAGAGAACTCCAAAAGGTCCGAAAAAATTCTCAAAAATAGAAAATATTATATTAAAGTACATGGTGAAATCAGATACAAGAAATTTAATCCCATTTTTAAATTAAGAATCCTGAAATCAACTAGTGATACCAGTCGACACCAAATCCGGTCAAATTTTGATAAATTCAGAAAAATCCTTAAAATGCATTTAGATAGAAAATGCGATTTAAGAAGTAATATGAAAGCAATTTTTAGAAATTTAACTCCATTTGTAAATTAAAAATCTGAGAATCGATCAACAGCATTGGTCGATACCAATTTTGAAGATTTTGCAATTTAATTCAAAAAAATTTCAAAAAATATTGAAAAATAGTGTTCGAAGTTAAAATCAGTCAAATATGACTACCAGAAAGGTCAAATCGATCAGTATGCTGGGATCAGGTCCCCGGGTTCAAGTAGGGTTGACTCTGAGTGTGAAAATTTAGATCCGATACCAAGCAATGATATAAATAATTATAAAATAAAAAAATACAGGGAGATAAATCAAAAAATATGATCAAAAAGTCAGAATACATATCTGAGTACGTACTCGGGGAACGGGGTATTACAACTTTGGAGGTTCTCGCTGGAGTATGAACTATGTGGCATGGATTCGCAAGCAGCTACACTTCAGCAATAATTATAGCCTTTTTCGTTGCTTCCCTCAAATCCCTGGCACGAACTATGGACAAGAATTTATGGATAATGGTACAACCCATTCATCCTTGGGCAGAGCGTCTATGCATTTGACCATCTCATCTGCTATACCACTGCGGTGATATCTGCTATTTGGAACCGTACACACCCAGCAGGTTCGCTTGACAATTTGAATACAATCAGATTTATGTTGGTAACCCAAATCATCATTTGGGACATGCGGGTAACCAGATTGACGGGACTCGAGCTTGAAATTATTTCGTCATCAGGTGAACAGGGGCTCGCTTTTGTATGCCCTTAATGGTCCCCAACCTTTTATGAGATTCTGCCAATGGTATATCATTGCCAACTTTAATGTGGCAGAATTCAAGATAAACATCTTCAGGCTTAAGCTGATAGTCGCTCACATGAGGAAGAAGGTTGTTGCGCTTAAGTAATACAAATGAGTTCAGGTAGAATGCCTCGAGGAATTTGAAGCTGGGAGCGAGTCCTAATATGCAAGGTGCCCTTTGAGCTCACCTGTCACAAAAAGCTGCCTGATGTCCATTTTAAAAGAAAGAGGAAGGATATCTCCCCTCGAGGAGCCCTGAAGAAGGAAAAAAGAAGGCGGTGAGAAAAGTCGCTCAGATTTATATCACCGAGCTGGGGCCTACTTTTGTCTAGAAAAAGAAAGTGCCATGTACAGTTTCGTTGCAATTTCTCCTGTTGCCGATTTACATGACATAGGGGATTTCATGGAAGAAACAACACTGATGCTGGTTTCAGTATTTATTTCCATTCTTCTCGCTATCGAGAACTTATTTCATTTTTATCTTAGATGTAGGAGAAGAATTTGACATTCCGGTTGATTCCTCCCTTGCTTTCTAGGAGAAGGTTGATGTTGGTCTATTTGGCCATGGTGGGGAAGTGTTTGATAACATTGAAGTCGGGGTTACTTCAATTTTTAACTGACAGATGACTTGGGTACTCGGCCAGGGGATTTCCAAATTTCTGTGTAACCTTCAAAAATAGTAAGTGTTGCATGAACATTGAAGCACCTCCTGCCAGTATAACATCTCTTCCAATCATAAATTCTTACAAGCTGGTCATTTTGTACAATCAGGTTGTTGATTCCAGGATTCTATCTAACTTGGTTACACCAAAAGCTGATATAACTGGGATTTTGCAGACCTCAAAGGCCACTCAATCTCAGCCTGAATGTGCCATTGTGACGGAATCCGAGCCCATTATGGCAATGACAGACTTTCGCGCCACCGCTTCTACAAGTTCGTCCACCTTTGTGCCCATTTCGGTGTCTGTTCCTGCAACTGTTACAAGGCCAACCACTACATCAGTCACAGAGCTGATTCCTACCACTGCCAAAGCGTCGACTACTGCACCTGTTACGATGTCAACTACTGCATCGTTACGGCGCTACCCTTGCACCTGTCATGGCACCAACCTCTGTGATTATTACAGTGCTAACCTTGACATCTATTACAGAGTCGGTTCTTGCAAGTGTTATGGTGTCGTCTCCCACACCTATGTTGGCCCAAAGGCCCATCATTCTAGTTTTGATGATGATCAACTCATGTAGTTATAGTACTAATGATCTTGTGTTTAATTAGTCTCAGATTTGTGATCAAGATCTTAGTAGGTGTGTAGCTTCAACAAAGGATTTAGAGTCAAGTTTTGGAGCTAGCACGGTTTGATTCGAGAGCCTATGTATCAAGACCACATCAAATACTCAAGAGGAGTCTAGCTTTTTGGATCAAGTTTGGACCAAGTCAAGAAGATATGAAGACTTCAAGTGAAGACCTTCAAGATCAAGGCTTGTGTCTAGGTTTGTTTTTATTAAGATTTTGTTTTAGATTAAAATGTAAAGGATAGAATAGTTGGTGGATTGCTCAAGTATTGGATTGCTCAAGTATACCATATACACACACATTCTTGATTTAGATGAGTTTTCGTAAAAGAATTTTCATTTTGAAAAAGACTTTTCATTTTGACAAAATACCGGTTTGGTTTTTGGAATTCAAAATATACGTATCTTTAACCAAATTTATTTTAGTGCTTATTACCAAAAACATAGATATTTCATCTTGTATGTGTAGTGGATCATATCCATACACTCTATACTTTAAAAGTGTTTAAAATATCTTGTTTTTATATTTGGAGAAGTTTTGGAAAAACCAATTTGGAAAAAAACAGATTCTGTTTTGAGCCAAAATTTCTAAGTTACAAAAATAGTTCAAATTATTTGTAACAGGTCTTGATTTTACTCAAACATGTTTGATTATCAAAGTATAATACTAAAACTATTTTTGTAGAATTTTAGAGATTTTATGGGATTTTATCAAAGTCAAAATGCCAAAATTTTCAATCCCTAAATAGTTCTGTCTGGCCTCTGCTGGTCGACCGGACCGGTCGATTGAGCTAGGAGTATCGATCGACTCGGTCGACCGACGTGCACAAACGTGCACGCCAGTTTGGCTGGAGGGCCGGTCGACCGACCCGGTCGACCGCCAGAGAGCTTCTACTCTCTGGAAAGCCCCGGTCGACCGGGCGGTCGACCGGCAGAGAGTATCTGATCTCTGTTCCAGGCCTCGATCGATCGCTAGCCTAATGGTCAGATTTCTGACCGTTGGCGGTCAATCGGGCCGGTCGACCGACAGCAGTCAGAACTGCTGACTGGACCCAACGTCTAGTTTCTCTTTGGCCTATAAAATGGGGCTTTGGGGGACTGTTTTTAATAAGATTTGAAAGTGGGTTTTGAACCAGTTTTTTCAACTCTATTAGGTATTTATCTCCACTTGTTTAAGAGCCAAAATTGCCATATCAAAAGGAGAGATTTTCAAGAGTGTTTTGAAAAGTGATTTCTTGTGTTTTCCTCCACAACTTCCATCCTTGTTTTTCTCACAAACACTTGAGCTATCCATTGATATATTCATCCTATACGAGTGTTATTGTGAGATTGTTTTTAGGTGATCAAAGTGTTGTGATCACCAAAGACTTCTTCTTTGCTTTCAGGAGGCGGACGTGTGTGTTCGCATTGTTTCAGGTTCTAGTGTGAACTCGGTGTTTGAGGTGCAGCCTCGGCGAGCTAGTGGGCTTGCGGTGTGTTCTTGCGAGAACGAGTGAAGGGACTAGAGAGTCCAAGGAATTCAAGTGTGAACTCGCCTTATAGGTGTTGCGGCACCGAGTGATCCGGTGGGATCAGTTTTTAGTGAAATTCCTTCATAGTGTTGAAGGCGGGGACGTAGAGCAAGTGTGCTCGAACCTCGAAACAAATCTCCCGTGTTTGCGATTGATCTCTCTATCTCTCACTTGTTTACATCTTGTATGCTTATATTACTTTCATCTTTATATGCTTGATATATATTTGTGCTCATATTGTTATATGCTTGGGGATTGTTTGCTAACACTTGTATTCAACCAAGAGAGCCAACGCGGCATCTCAACTCTTATTTAGAGGAATCTTGAGGAGTTAGTCCAGAGCCCTTCACGGGGATCTGGCTACAGTCTTGTGTTATACTTGGTGTTTAGTTTAATAAGTTTTAATTCCGCATTAATTGTCCATTAGATTAGCTCATCACCTATTCACCCCCTCTAGGTGATTACAATTGGTATCAGAGCCACGTGCTCTTGATTTGGGTCTAACAATCTAGAGTTAAAGATCCTCATTTATAGCTAATCATAATATTTGTACACACACCATGGATTTCATGTCACCTCCCACTTTTGACATTCTTAACATCCAAACTTGGAAGGTTAAGATGTACTTATACCTTAAAGCCTTAGAGATTCATGTTTATTTGCCACTATTAAAGATTCTTACTGTTTAAATGGCAAAAATACTGAGGCTAATGCAAAAGCCCTACATGATTTAAGATCTACCCTAAATGGTGATTATTTATCTAGGGTTGCTAATATTGATTCAACTTTTGTAGTTTGGAATACCATCATCTCCCTCGGCGAAAAAGAACAATATTATGCAGGGAGCGACTTTGATGTTGGAAGTGACGCTTCCAACTTGTGCTACATGGTCCAAGGGGATAACCTCCTTGAGGTAACTACCGAATCCGACGTAGAAGAAGATGTTGATATGTCTTATGATGAGCTTGAATCATTTTATCAACAACTTCTAGAAAAATATGATTTGCTTAAAAAGGACAGCAAGAAAATGAAAACAAATTTGATTGCATGTTAAAAGAAAAAGATTCTTTACAAGATAAATTGAAAAGTTTTTCAAAAGAAAATGAAAGTTTGAAAAATGAGAATGTTTCCTTACTTTCTAATTGAATGATCTTTGTGAAGGAAACACTACTTTGAAACATAAGATTGTTTTGGTGGAAAAACAAAAGAGATTGCTTTAAATGAAAACACCTCTTTGAAAATAAAAATGGTTGAAAAAGAAAAAGAAAATGTTTCTAAAAAGAATAAGGAAAATGATTCTCATTCTCACCATGCTTTACATGCTATCATTGATAAAAATGAAGTTAAATTTTGAAAAATAGAATTGATTGTTTAAGCTCAACTTTGAGCAATTGTGCATTTAATCATAAAAGATTGGAATCCTTATTTCAAAAGAAACAAGTTCCCCATGTTCATGCACTACACCCACAACATACTTATACACATTTTGCATGTTATGATCATACTCATTCACATGTGCATAGTAGAGTGTACAAGTGTACACATTGCGGCCGCAAAGGCCATTTAGCAAAATTCTGTTATGATACGATAAATGCTATTAATTTTGCTAAGAAAAATGTTTGGGTTCCATTAGATGCTAACCCCTGTGGACCCAAAAGAAAATGGGTACCAAAATTCTCACCTTGTGTATTTGATGTAGGTGCGGGCTCTCACAAAACGTGAGAGGGATGGTGCCTTGGTGGTGGATGCACATGGACTTGATGGACACACATTTGATGCACCGCTATCAAGGAGGTTTGGTGGGACAACCACCATGTTTTGGAGAATTAGAGTATAGTTCTTTGGTTTGGTAACTATCTCTAAACTCCTATTTTACTTATATGCTTTTTCATATATGATATTTTTAGCATGTTCATGTTTTATTTGTTTTGTGCTTCATGTGGTAAATACTAGTTTAATTGTAGTTTTTGTCAAAACTTTGATATACACGTGTACAAGTAGTGAGCGACATTTGATCCATATACGTTTGCACTTCATTGTCCATTTGTACTCACTATATGCCCATGTATAGCCTAGTTTTGATGATTTCCTCATTTACACTTATTTTGCCTATTTTCATGTTTTGAAGGATCTTTAACTAGTTTTTCAAAAATTACTTTTAAATAGTTATTGTTCTTCATTTGGTAGTGATTTTCAATGCTAAAAATATTTTCAAACACCTACTTTTGAAAACCCCTACCTACCCCTTTAAGGGAGGACGGATGGGCGAGTATGCCTTGTAAGCCTTATAGAAAAATCTTCTATCTTGTGCATAAAAAGGGTGGTAATTATGAGTTATATACTTGATTTACATTATTATTTTCAATTGGTATCTCAATTGATATTTATTTTGTATATACTCATATTTTGTTTTTTATATATGTATGCTTCATTTCAAATAATATCATTTTTTATTGGTATTCTCTTTTCATACATATATATATGATTTGTTTGTGCTTGATTGTCAAGATATTTACATGTTTAAAGCACAAAGTATGTTTATGCTAAATTTAATTCAAATCTTAATTTTCAATTGATTTCTCAATTGGTACTTTTTATATAAGCTTATGCATTTTCTTCAATTGGTATTTTTTTAACAATTGGTATTTTTTATTGATATCAAAATGTACAATATATTTTAATTGGTATCTATTGATCTATTATTTCAATTGGTATCCATGAAAATTTATATTGATATCAAAATATAAAATAATTTCCTTCATTGGTATCAACATTGCATTTCAATTGGTAAAATATTTCATTTACAATTAAAATACAAAATTTGTAATGATTATTTATAATTGATATCTTAAAATTTGATTTACTAAGATATCTCAAAATTCGTTTTATTGAGAAAATTTAAAATTTTGTTTAATAAGAAATTTTAAAAATGTTTTGATTTATATTGCCTATATGTAAGGGGGAGGTTAACATCTCTTCTACATATAGATTCATGTTGAGTGTATCTTATATTGAGGAGCTTGACAACTCTTCTTTATGCAATACACGTATGTAGGGTGAGCTTCACATTTCCTCTTATGCATTGCATATTATGTGTTATGTGAATTAGGGCTTCTCATTCCTTCTTCATGTAATGCATGTATGTAGGGAAGTTAACTTAGCGTCTTCCTCTTCATGAATGTATATCGCATATATCTCTTTATTGGTTGATTTGAGTTCACCTCTTTGTTGATTTTCTATTTCTAACAAAGAGGGGGAGAACATTGTTTTGTATTTATTTTAACCCCTTTATTGATGATTGACAAAAAGGGGAGAAAGATTTTGAGTTTATATATGCATATTTGTGTTTTTGCATATATTGAGTTTATGCATCTTGTGTTTTAGAAAATAGGAAGAATGTTTTTTAAAAGTTTAAACAAAAAGGGGGAGAAAAGTTTTTGGAAAAAGGATTTTGGATTTATGTTTTATGTTTATGCATCTTGTGTTTTAGAAAATGGGAAGAATGTTTTTAAAAGTTTAAACAAAAAGGGGGAGAAAAGTTTTTGGAAAAAAGATTTTGGATTTATGCATTTGTCTCTCACCTTATTGATGCATATATTTGTTTAGATTCATGTGCTTCATTGCCATATATTATTGTTTATTGTGATGCATGAGTTAAGGGGGAGCTTCTTTGAAGCTTTACTTTAATCCTTGCATATATAACTCTATGAGTTTTGTCATCATCAAAAAGGGGGAGATTGTTGGCCCAAAGGCCCATCACTCTAGTTTTGATGATGATTGATTGAGAATAAAAATAGAGTTCAGATTTTCTTAGTCTCAATGCGAATCCGCTGTAGCAAGGGCTCGAGCGGGTCGTGATCCTCAGGGAAGGATGCGATGCAAGCTTTTGCGGCAGATTCCTCGGTATGCTTTGAGTAAACACAGAAGAGATTAGATTTGAAGAGAATATGGATTAAGAAGCATGGTTTTACTGATCTACTACCACAACCCACTATGCAAGTCTTGGATGTTGAATTTCATCTTGAGATAAATGTGATTTACCCTAGGTTATTAAGAGTGATTCAAGTAAGAAAATACGATACTAGATTATAACTAAGTTCCATTATTAAAAACTAAACAAGTTTCATCCTAACTTCTAAGTACAGCTTAAGAAAAGATTAATCTTAACTTTAGGCCGTCCTAGTTCTTAAGCATGAAGTCATGATGAGTCCTTTAATTGTGCAACCTAGATTAATAGATCTAGTTATCAGTTTTATCTTCAAGAAAAACAATTATTAAACCTAGGGTTTCTGATGGATGGTCATCAATCGATTCAAATCCTACTTGCCCTAGGGTTGCTTAAGTGATCAGCAAACCATACAAAGAATAGTTGGACATCATTTTTTTTCTTTTTCAAATTATTTATTTATTTTTATTCTTTTTTTTATTTTTAATTAGAAGAAAAGAAGAAGAAAGAAAACACGAAATCACAGATGAAAACCGAAGCGAATAAACACAGAGAAAATAAAATAAAATAGCAAGAATTAAATGTGCAAAAGAAAGTAACCTTTATTGCAGATGAGATCTCCAATTACAAAGCTCCTTCTTCTTCCACAACGAGCATGAAAATAAAAATTACAACTTTGAATAAAAGTGGCTAAAGAAAACCCTAATCGTCTCTGCATCCCCCTCCCTGTTGCGACTGCACGGATATTTATAGTGCAGAAGGTCGAGGAGTCCCTGATAAAACTGCCCACGAAATTTGGGATCTGGATGAGATCAAAGTGCCGCGGATTTGCGGCGGTTCGCGGCACTTTTGTGGCTTCTGGCCACGCGCTTTGGCGCGTGGCCTCTCCTGGTCCGTCCATGTGGGCGCCTGCTTCTAGAAGTGTGATCCTGGCCTTTTAATCTGGATTTTCGAGATAACTTGGTAATCAAGTTACCCTTAATCCAGATTTCTTCAAATCTTTTCTTCACGAAATTCCTCTTTATCTTGGCCTTTATCTTCATCCTGCAGGTGTTTAGGGTTGGATAGAAGTCTATCCTCCCCTAATCTCTGATATTTGCAACTTTTAGCCCTTGTATTTGCATTTTGACTCTTTATATTTGCGCTTTTTCACCTGGGCTTCAAACATGGGCTTGGATCTGGGCTTTTGGGCTCTTTAAGCTTTATTCTTTATTAAATTGATATTTGAGGCCTGCACATATTAAATAAAGAAATATTAATAAATGTGCATTATAATATGAATAAATGTGCAAATGCGATGGTATATATGATGACAATTATGCATTTTTCACTACCTATCACACCCCCGCACTTATCTTTTTGCTCGTCCTCGAGTAAAAATCAAAAAGAAAGAGAAAAATCTAACCTAGCTAACTCACTTTCGTAGGAATCACGGTTGCACTTAGCATGTGCAACAAGCCGTTAAACCCCTAGGTTACCCTAGAGGACGAGTGTTGTCTCGTGAGGGTTTTCAGCGGATTGCACCCACAAAATCCATAAAAAGGAGAATATTTGACTTATATTGGAGAGACTAAGTAGTCTATAAGTTTTAGGATCCTCATTTTTATTCATTCTTCAATCTTAGTCTTAATAAAGTCAATTGTTATTCATTTTAGGTAAGGATTAAAATTGAATTTCTAATATAGTCTTTTTCGTTACCAAAAGTCATACGCACCCTTATGAATCTAGGAATTCCTTAACTTGGACTCTCATGCCTCTTTATTATTTTTATAACATTATCTAATTTTCTTTCGTGTAAGTATCAAGGCTTCTTGAGGCCCTTATACCTAACTAATTGACTATTTAGATGTGTTAATATCTATTTTTTTTCTTTTTTTTTTTGCATGTATAACTCATCTAATTTTCTTTCGTATAAGTATCAAGGCTTCTTGAGGCCCTCATACCTAACTAATTGATTATTAGATGTGTTAATACATATATTATATTTCTTAGTTTTCTTAGGCTTTCTAATCCACCCATGTAACGAACTTAAAGTCGATGACTCCCAAACCGGTTGGCTTTAGGGCACCAGGTGAGAAAACACCCCGCGGACTCAACTTCGAGTGAACTAGGCCCCAAAACTAAGGACTTTATTTTATTTACTCACCTTTAGGCATGAATACTTATGCTTCTTGAGGCACATGTATCAGCTTAATTGGTGATTTTTTCTTTTTTTTTTTTTTTTTTTTTTTATAAGAGGCACAAGGTCTTTGTCTTAGAATCCTAGATATGCATTTGGTATGCACATTTCATTAAGGTAAAAATCAAGACTAATTATTTATTCAATTTCTCTCCTATACCTAAAAATTAAACAATTTATTATTTTGACCAAGTCTTTAGAAATCCTAATCATGATTTTCCTAATCCTTAAAACTAACTTAGGTTTCTTTCAAAAAATAAGTCAAAATACTGTCCTTTTTATAAATTTTTTTTTTTAATTTTTTTTTAGAAATGTTAGAACAAATAAAGAGAAAAATATTTTTTTTTTTATTAATTAATCTTTTCTATGTTAGTAAACCCTCCCCACACTTATCTCATGCATTGTCCTCAATGTATGAAATGCATGAATGCATGAAGAAAAATGTAAAGAGAGGCAAAGAATAATAGTATACCATAATATGTACAAACACATGTATCACTCTCACCTAGAGCTGCTTAGGATTCATCCCTCTAGCTCGTTTCCCATCATTCCAATGGGTTCTCTTTATAAGGCACAATGGGGAGACCAACATTTTTGTTTTAACTTTTTCTCCCCCCAGTTTCATCTTCTTTAGGCTCTTCCTCATCATATGTCCACCTCCATTATTCAAAAATTCATCACATCTTTCAGTTGGAACTTCCTTGCCGAGAAATTCTAGCTCAGTTCCGTACATCTCCTCAAAACTTAAATCAACACTTTTCCCTGGAAGTGAATAATTAACCAACATCTCCTTAATCGGTGTATCTAAACATAGGAGTTCTTCTTCAAAGAGACTTTCGAAAGTTAAGTCAATCGGAGTTTCTTGAACTATATTCTCATGCGATATTTCAGTGCTTGGCTCTTTGAAGATACTTAGATCAAATCTTCGTTTTTTAAATGGAACTTTAAAATTATAATCCTCAACATGTGTCATCTTATCACTAAAATCGCACTTATCCTCAAATAACTTGTCAAGAAATAGAGACTCATTTTCACTTTCTTTTTCACAAATATTCTCGATGAAGTTCACCTCAAATGCTTGGTCTTTAATCTTACGAGATTGGTTTTCCAGGTTGAAGACATTGACCTCTTTAGTCATGTTTCCAAAGGTCAATCTCATTGATCCATTCCTACAATTTATGATTGCATTTGCAGTTGCAAGGAACGGACGCCCTAGGATAACGGGAGTTTGAGACCGAAGAGTGGATACAGGTTCGGTCTCCAGAACAACAAAATCTACTGGGTAGATAAACTCCCCAACTTGGACGAGCACATCGGTAATTTCTCCTTTGGGAATTTTTATGGATCGGTCAGCCAATGGATTGTAACCTTAGTCGGACTAAGTTCGCCCAACCCAAGTTGTTGGTAAACTGAGAAGGGGAGTAAGTTGATACTTGCTCCCAAATCAAGAAGTGCATGCTTAATTGCAGTTTGACCTATTGTGCAAGAGATGGTGGGGCAACCAGGGTCCTTATACTTGACAGGGATCTGGTTGGACAATAGCTCACTAATGTTAGTGGCTAGAAAAACCTTCTTGGGCACATTAGTCTTTCTCTTCTTTGTGCACATGTCCTTAATAAACTTGGCATACTTAGGGACTTGTTGAATTGCATCAAGAAGAGGTATATTGATCTTGACTTGATTAAAAATCTCGCGTACCTTATCCATTTGTGCACATTGCTTATCTTTAAGCCTATTTGGGTAGGGTGCGATGGGCTTGTGCATATCTTCGGCTGACTTGTCTTTTTTTCATGTTGTTGGCATCAAGTTGAGATGGAGTGGGATCAGGCAAGCTGAATGCTTGTTTAGAACTTGATGGTGTTGATACTTGGTTATCGACTTGTTTTCCCGACCGCAATGTATGAATCGCATTGCACTGACTCATATGATTCTCTTCAGCCAAGTGAGCTTGACTAGAGTTCCTAGGGTTTGGGAATGGTTGACTAGGTAGAGTACCCTTTTGCCTTTCTTGCTGATTCATTTGCATCTCTATCCTAGTCAAGACTTGAGCCAGCGTGTCATTACTTTTAACGATAGTGTCCACCTTTCTTTCCAGATTGGAGAGCCTTGTTTCCATTTGTGAATATTGGAAAGAGGGTGGAGGATTTTGATAGGGCGGATTTTGGAAATTGTTGGAGAATTTGGGCCTAGTTTGATCATTGTTACTTTGGCCCCATGACAAATTGGGATGGTTTCTCCAACCGGGATTGTAGGTGGGCGAATATGGATTGTTGGCGGGCGGATTGTTGGCGGGCCTTGTGAAGGCCGCACTCATATGTTCGGGCAAGCTTTGATGTGCGATAAAAACAGGACATTCCTCGAACACATGGTTCATATCTTGACAATAAGTACAGCCCGCCGAAGTTGTTGGGCTGACTTGGTTCACAGAGACTGGCTCTTTAGTTTCAAGAGCCTCAAGTCTTCGCATAACAGCAGCTAACTTAGCATCGGTTGCTATGTTGGCCTCAATGGAATGGATACCTCCTTTTGAAGAAGTAGGGTCATTAGTCCTAGATTTTTCAGGAGTAGGTTCCCATTGGATGGTATTTTCAGCTAATTCCTCATACAATTGCCATCCATCAGTTTCGTCCTTTTTCAGAAATCCTCCTTGGCACATGGATTCTAACAACGTTTTAGTTTGATATTCTAATCCATCATATAGAACTTGGCATAATCGCCATTTCTCTATCCCATGGTGAGGGCATTGGGCAAGGAGGTCCTTAAAACGTTCGAAGTATTTCCAAAAGGGCTCATTGGCTGTCTGCTTAAACTGTAGGATATTCTTCCTAATCAATGCAGTCTTGTGAACAGGATAAAATTTCTTTAAGAATGCCTTAATAAAATTATCCCAAGAAGATATAGAACCGGCCTCTAGACTGTAGAGCCATTTCTTTGCTAAATCCTTCAAAGCAAAGGGAACAAACCTAAGTTTGATGTCATTTTTTCCTAACGTAGGAATATTCATCATGAGACATACTTCCTCAAATTCCCTTATGAAGAAGTATGCATCCTCGGAGTCAAGTCCATGAAATTTCGGAAGGGTGTTGATGTATTGTGGCTTAAGCTCAAATGGGTCAACACCTTCATCGTTAAGCTTGATGCAAGAAGGAAGAGAGGTCCTAATAGGATAGAACCTATCTTGGAGTGATATTGGTTGTGCCATGTGTGGGTCGGGCTTGAGCTCGGGTGGTGAACTAGTTCTAGTTAGCCTGGATGTAAGTGGGTCTCTCGACCAAGCGGGCATGCACAATCAGCAAACAAGTTCACCCAATCAATCAATAAAAAGAAAAACAATCAAAAATCCTAATCTAGGGTAAGCCTTGACCTAGACGACTCCTAACTTAGACTGTCCTTAGGAGGTCTACTGTCGACGTTAACCACAAGCTAATCGGCCAGGTAGGTGGCAAGACCGGTGGGAGGTTTTCCGTCAGAGACGTTCCTTAATTAAATAACTACCGTTCTTCGGGTTTTCGACCCTCAATCCCCTGCCTAGACACCGATTTGACAAGAGTTAATTTCGAACAATTTTCCTCCTTCGGTCAATCTCCTATTGAGTCCGAGTTAACCTAGGGCCAACGTCTAGTCAAATTTTACTTAAGGTTAGGGTTGCGAGTGTGACGGATATGATTTGTGGGCCAAGGAAGGGTGATGAAATCCCCACCTTATCTTGCTTATGGGTTATGCCCTTAAGATGAATTAGTGTACGTGTAAAGCGGTAGAAAAGTAATCACTCAAGAAAGCAGTAAACAACCAAGAGTGTTTCCTAATCTATATGCTATGCAAACGTACCTTGTCGCCAGCACTCTTCAACAGAATTAAAAAAAATGTAAGTAGACACGTGCCCTAAATGCAAGAGTCTAAAATTTTTTTTTTTTATTTTCAACAAATGGGTTAATGTTAATTATTAGCAGTTGCAGAGTGATCACAGAGAAAAATAATCACAGCAGTAAGCAGATTTTTGCAATGCAAAGCAACCTGCAGAAATTTCTGTGAGTAGTTAACTACTCTTGCCGCGTTTCTGCGGCTTTTGCCGCGGATCCGCGGCAAAGGAGTAGGCCCAAGTGCTCTGCCTTCTAGGGCAGAGGCACAGGGTTGCAATATGTAATTTCTGCTGCTCTGTTTCTGTATCCTGTTCTCTGTACCTGCAACAGAAAGAAAAAAGATAGTTAGATCGAGGAAATCGTGCCGTTCCTTCCCCGGCAACGGCGCCAAAATTTTGATTGAGAATAAAAATAGAGTTCAGATTTTCTTAGTCTCAATGCGAATCCGCTGTAGCAAGGGCTCGAGCGGGTCGTGATCCTCAGGGAAGGATGCGATGCAAGCTTTTGCGGTAGATTCCTCGGTATGCTTTGAGTAAACACAGAAGAGATTAGATTTGAAGAGAATATAGATTAAGAAGCATGGTTTTACTGATCTACTACCACAACCCACTATGCAAGTCTTGGATGTTGAATTTCATCTTGAGATAAATGTGATTTACCCTAGGTTATTAAGAGTGATTCAAGTAAGAAAATACGATACTAGATTATAACTAAGTTCCATTATTAAAAACTAAACAAGTTTCATCCTAACATCTAAGTACAGCTTAAGAAAAGATTAATCTTAACTTTAGGCCGTCCTAGTTCTTAAGCATGAAGTCATGATGAGTCCTTTAATTGTGCAACCTAGATTAATAGATCTAGTTATCAGTTTTATCTTCAAGAAAAACAATTATTAAACCTAGGGTTTCTGATGGATGGTCATCAATCGATTCAAATCCTACTTGCCCTAGGGTTGCTTAAGTGATCAGCAAACCATACAAAGAATTAGTTGGACATCATTTTTTTTTCTTTTTCAAATTATTTATTTATTTTTTATTCTTTTTTTTTATTTTTAATTAGAAGAAAAGAAGAAGAAAGAAAACACGAAATCACGGATGACAACCGAAGCGAATAAACACAGAGAAAATAAAATAAAATAGCAAGAATTAAATGTGCAAAAGAAAGTAACCTTTATTGCAGATGAGATCTCCAATTACAAAGCTCCTTCTTCTTCCACAACGAGCATGAAAATAAAAATTACAACTTTGAATAAAAGTGGCTAAAGAAAACCCTAATCGTCTCTGCATCCCCCTCCCTGTTGCGACTGCACGGATATTTATAGTGCAGAAGGTCGAGGAGTCCCTGATAAACCTGCCCACGAAATTTGGGATCTGGATGAGATCAAAGTGCCGCGGATTTGCGGCGGTTCCGCGGCACTTTTGTGGCTTCTGGCCACGCGCTTTGGCGCGTGGCCTCTCCTGGTCCGTCCATGTGGGCATCTGCTTCTAGAAGTGTGATCCTGGCCTTTTAATCTGGATTTTTGAGATAACTTGGTAATCAAGTTACCCTTAATCCAGATTTCTTCAAATCTTTTCTTCACGAAATTCCTCTTTATCTTGGCCTTTTATCTTCATCCTGCAGGTGTTTAGGGTTGGATAGAAGTCTATCCTCCCCTAATCTCTGATATTTGCAACTTTTAGCCCTTGTATTTGCATTTTGACTCTTTATATTTGCGCTTTTTCACCTGGGCTTCAAACATGGGCTTGGATCTGGGCTTTTGGGCTCTTTAAGCTTTATTCTTTATTAAATTGATAATTTGAGGCCTGCACATATTAAATAAAGAAATATTAATAAATGTGCATTATAATATGAATAAATGTGCAAATGCGATGGTATATATGATGACAATTATGCATTTTTCACTACCTATCAATGATCAACTCATGTAGTTATAGTACTAATGATCTTGTGTTTAATTAGTCTCAGATTTGTGATCAAGATCTTAGTAGGTGTGTAGCTTCAATAAAGGATTTAGAATCAAGTTTTGGAGCTAGCACGGTTTGATTCAAGAGCCTATGCATCAAGACCACATCAAGTGCTCAAGAGGAGTCTAGCTCTTTGGATCAAGTTTGGACCAAGTCAAGAAGATATGAAGACTTCAAGTGAAGACCTTCAAGATCAAGGCTTGTATCTAGGTTTGTTTTAATTAAGATTTTGTTTTAGATTAAAATATAAAGGATAGAATAGTTGGTAGATTGCTCAAGTATACCATATACACACAGACTCTTGATTTAGATGAGTTTTCGTAAAAGAATTTTCATTTTGAAAAAGACTTTTCATTTTGACAAAATACCGATTTGGTTTTTGGAATTCAAAGTATACATGTCTTTAACCAAACTTATTTTAGTGCTTATTGTCAAAAACATAGATATTTTATCTTGTATGTGTGGTGGATCATATCCATACACTCTATGCTTTAAAAGTGTTTAAAATATCTTGTTTTTGTATTTGGAGAAGTTTTGAAAAAAACTAATTTGGAAAAATACAGATTTTGTTTTGAGCCAAAATTTCTAAGTTACAAAAATAGTTCAAATTGTTTGTAACAGGTCTTGATTTTACTCAAACATGTTTGATTATCAAAGTATAATACTGAAACTATTTTTGTAGAATTTTAGAGATTTTATGAGATTTTATCAAAGTCAAAATGTCAAGTTTTTCAATCCCTAAATAGTTCTGTCGGCTTCTGCTGGTCGACCGGACAGGTTGACCGAGCTAGGAGTCGGTCGACCGACTCGGTCGACCGACGTGCATAAACGTGTACGCAAGTTTGGCTGGAGGGTCGGTCGACCGACCCGTTCGACCGCCAGGGAGCTTCTGCTCTCTGGAAAGCCCCGGTCTACCGGGCCGGTCGACCGCTGGCCCAACGATCAGATTTCTGACCGTTGCCGGTCGACCGACAACAATCAGAACTGCTGACTGGACCCCAACGGCTAGTTTCTCTTTGGCCTATAAAATGGGGCTTTTGGGGACTGTTTTTAATAAGATTTGAAAGTGGGTTTTGAGCCAGTTTTTTCAACTCTATTAGGTGTTTATCTCCACTTGTTTAAGAGCCAAAATTGCCATATCGAAAGGAGAGATTTTCAAAAGTGTTTTGAAAAGTGATTTCTTGTGTTTTCCTCCACAACTTTCAGCCTTGTTTTTCTCACAAACACTTGAGCTATCCATTGATATATTCGTCCTATAGGAGTATTATTGTAAGATTATTTTTAGGTGATCAAAGTGTTGTGATCACCAAAGACTTCTTCTTTGCTTTCAGGAGGCGGACGTGTGTGTTCGCATTGTTTCGGGTTCTAGTGTGAACTCGGTGTTTGAGGTGCGGTCTTGGCGAGCTAGTGAGCTTGCAGTGTGTTCTTACGGGAACGAGTGAAGGGACTAGAGAGTCCAAGGAGTTCAAGTGTGAACTCGCCTTGCAGGTGTTGCGGCACCGAGTGATCCGGTGAGATCGATTCTTAGTGGAAATCCTTCATAGTGTAGAAGGCGGGGACGTAGAGCAAGTGTGCTCGAACCTCGAAACAAATCTCCCGTGTTTGCAATTGTCTCTCTATCTCTCACTTGTTTATATCTTGCATGCTTTTATTGCTTTCATCTTTATATGCTTGATATATAGTTGTGCTCATATTGTTATATGCATGGGATTATTTGCTAATACTTGTATTCAACCAAGAAAGCCAATGCGGCACCTCAACTCTTATTTAGAGGAATCTTGAGGAGTTAGTCCAGAGCCCTTCACGGGGAATCCGGCTACACTCTTATATTATACTTGGTGTTTAGTTTAATAAGTTTTAATTCCGCATTAATTGACCATTAGATTAGCTCATCACCTATTCACCCCCCTCTAGGTGATTACAACCTGATCCTTCAATGGTACGCACCAGTGCTTCTACTACTCCTGCCTCTGTCGTGACCCCTCTCAACTTCTGGAGTTGTTCTCTCTTTTGAAGAAGAATTTATTGTGGGTTTGATCGATATCTTCTACACTCATCTAGAGAAGAGTCTTTCCTTAGTGATTAGGGGTTCAACTATCTCGTTCAATACCCTGACTTTCATGCTTGATCGCCACATTGAGAATATTCGGGAGATAGGAGGGCTGAACGAACCCGTCCATTGGAGCAACTGGCTCAGAACTTCAAGCTTGGCGCAATTGAATTGCTCCGTATCTGCGAGACCAGTCTCAATCCACTGATAAAGGATAAGTTGGCTCGCATTTATGAGCACGAGGAGCAGACACGAGGTGAGATATTAGGCAAAATGGAGAAGATGTCCAAGGAGCTTGAGCTCATTCGAACTGAGGTGACTGATGTTGCCGATGAGATGGAGTTGTTGAAGCAAGGCATACTTTCTAACTCTACAAAAATCGAGCGGGCTAAGCAGATGATAGCCAAGGCACAAGCAACATTGGCTCGACTTGAACTAGCGCAGAAAGCTAATACTGCCAAATTGGAAACCCTAGTCGAGAAGAGTAGCTCCCTCCAGGAGAAAGAAATGGAGCTGACATGGGACTTGCAAGAGGTTCAGGATCAACTCAAGAAGCTGGATGAGGCCGCAGCAAGGGAGCTACGAGATCAGGCCACCATTGAAGCTAAAGACGCTAGGTGGGCTGAGGTAGCTTCTTTGGAAGCAAGACTGAAAATGTATGCAGAAAGGAAATAGCATGTAACTGCTTTCGCAAAATCAATAAAATTCTTTTTCTAAAATGGTTTATTCTCTTTGCATTTCTAATATTTGCTCCTTTTTTTCTTTTACTAAATAATAGTATCATAATTTAAAATCTTATAGAAGTTTAGTTGCATTAGATCTGAAAAAACACCTAGAGGGGGGGTGAATAGGTGTAAGTGCTAATCTAAGAAACTAAATAGAAACTAAGTGCGCTAAATGCGGAAGCTAATGCAAATTATGCACAAACTAATACAATACAACAAGTGTAGCCGAATTCCCCTTGCGAGGCTCTGGACTAACTCCCCTTGATTCCCCTTTAAATGGGTTGAGGTGCTATGTGAAGCTCTTGTTGGATGAGTATAAGTTAGGCACACACACACAAGCAATCCTAGCAATATGAAATACACACAATCAAGCCAAGCATATAATAGATATGATAATAAGAAATGCAAGGCACAACACAAGCAATATATGATATGAATGAATCAATGCTCAACACAAGCAAGTATGATATGATGATGAGTATGATGCTTTGCACAATTATAAGAGAGAGAGAGTTAGAGAGACAATGGGAGCAATCGCAAACAACGAGATTTGTTTCGAGGTTCGAGCACCTTGCTCTACATCCCCGCCTACACCACCGTGTAGGATTTCCACTATCTCAACTCCCACCGAGTGAACCTCTACCGAAGAGGATTTCTTACAACTCTAGGAGTACCAAACTCCTCTCTCAAACAACCACCTCACAACCGAGGGGCAAGGCCCGTAGCCAATACAACAACCAATCCACACACCTCTACCGAAGAGGCTCACAACCAAACACTATCACCTCTACCTAAGAGGGATCCACAACACAATCACCCGATCACCTCTACCGAAGAGGGATTCACAAGTATAAGGGTGTTTACAACAATGAGGTTTACAACAAACAACCTCAAACACTTCTCTTCTTTTTTCTCTTATCTTTTTCCACAAAAAAACAAGATCCTAATAGTTTAGGATAGAAGATAGCTCAAGTGTGGAAAACAAGTGTTTTTGGAAACAAGCAACAAAGAAAAATCTTTGGAAAAATACTTGCAATATGATAGAATTGAAGATCTAAGAAAAAATCCCAAAAACCTATTTTTCTTTGATTTTCCAAGAACCCTAAAACAATAAAGATGAGAAGTTTTTGCACTTAAAACTCTTTTGAAAACTCTTTTAAACACTCCAGAAAACTGAAAATTTTTCTCTTAGAAAACTTGGCTAAAATCCCCAAAGAGATGGGGTTTATATAGCCCCTTTACAAAACTAGCCGTTAGGCTGATGTGGCAGCCTGACAGGCCACCGGTCGACCGGTCCGGTCGACCGCCAACGGTCAGAATTATGACCGTTGGGCAACTGCGGTCGACCGGCCCGGTCGACCGAGAAAACCCGAGAGCAGAGCTCTCAACTCGGTCGACCGTCCCGGTCGACCGTGTCTGTGCCTAACAGACGTGCACGTCTGTGCACGTCGGTCGACCGCAACGGTCGACCGGCCCTTGGTGCGGTCGACAGTCACGGTCGACCGACCAGCCTGTCAGCACAAAACAAGGTCAGAAAATTTGGAAAAAATATTTTATAAAAACTTTTTATCATTTCTGAAAATTCCATAAAACTTGTTTTATCATTCTATGTTAAAACATAAACATGTGATAAAAATTTCAAGACAATATATCAACATATCAATTCATTTTTGAGTCTTGCAAATTTTATCAAAAACAAAACCTTGTATTTTGTCAAACTTGATTTTTTTTCAAAACATGAATAGGATAGTCAAAATAAGTTTGTCTAGCAAGTTTAAAGCATGTATGTATATCTAGACCATATCTAATATACATAGGCATAAAGTAAACTTGTTTTGATCTATTATTCATGAAAACCAAATATCAAATCATAAAACGTGTGTGTTTTGTGCACTTGAGCATATCAACTAAACTAAGCTTTACAAATGGATCTAAAACTCTATCTAAACTAGGATACCTAAGTCTCTTGACGATCTTCATCTTCAAGTAGACTTGCTCCAAACTCCGTGATTCTCCAAGTGCAAAGGTATGATCTTTAAGCTTTGGCACCGGAATCATCATGAATATCTTCTAATCATCTTGTTGAAGCTAATCACCAACTAATATCCTGTTAATGATCTGAAACTTAGAAACACAAGAATATTAGTAAACATAAGTACATGAGTGTTGATCATCATCAAAACTAGAGTGGAAGGCCATTGGGCCAACAATCTCCCCCTTTTTGATGATGACAAAACTCATGGAGTTATATATGCATGGATTAAAGATAAGCTTCAAGGAAGCTCCCCCTTAACTCATGCATAAACAAATAAGCATAAATATGCAAGAATGATAATGCATAAACAATAAAAACTCTAGATACCACATGGAATATCCAAAACAAAGCAAGCTCTAGATACCAATTACAACAATTACAAAGCAAGCTTTGGATACCAATTAAACTTAATAAACAATTAAACTTAATATTCTTGATATTAAAACATAATATATGCATATAAAACATAAGCATGCATATAAAACTCAAATACTTCTCCCCCTTTTGTCAATCATCAACAAAGGGGTAAACAATCAAAACCATAGATAAAATGAGGGGTAAAAATCTTTCTCCCCCTTTTTGTCAATCAAAACGATGCAAACAATGTTCTCCCCCTTTTTGTCTAAAACAAAAAAAAACAAATCAATAAGGGGTGACTACAAACATGATATCAATTAGAAAATATGTCAATGAAGCATCTTGATACCAATAAACAAGGATCAATATATGTTATATGCTATATACATTCATGAAGAGGAAGACGCTAAGTTAGCTTCCCTACACATATGCATTACATGAAGAAGGGATGACAAGCCCCAATTCACATAACACATATTATGTAATGCATAAGAGGAGATGTGAAGCTCCCCCTACACACGTATATCATATAAAGAAGAGTTGTCAAGCTCCTCAATTTATAATATACTCAACATGAATCTATATGTAAGAGAGATGTTAAGCTCTCCTTGCATATAGGAAATACAAATCAAAACTTTGAATATTTTCTTTAAACAACATTTTGAGATTCCAATTGTAATTAAACATAACAAATTACCAATTGTAAAATAACATAACAATTTTGAATGTCTAAACACAAATTTTGATACCAATTGTAAGAATATATTTCATTTTGAAAACATATGATACCAAATTCGAAATGTCAATCATAAAGTATGGGAGTACAAATACCAATTGAAAGACAAAATATGAAATACTCATTTTCTCCCCTTTTATGAAATACAAACTAAAGTCATGCATAGTCTTGATAACAATTTAAAAGTAATCAATTTAAACAAATTGAAACTCAAGCACTAGCATAAACACAAACATATATATGTATGAAAAAATAGATACCAATAGAAATTGATATACTTGGAATTTAAAGCGTACATACATACAAAACATATATGAGTATACAAGAAGATCAAAATGATACCAATTGAAAGAGTTCAATGATACCAATTGACATAACAATAAGTTCAAGTGTATACATCATATTATCTACCACCCAATCATAATTCAAGTTTTAAAGATTTTCAATTTAGGGCATACATGAACATGATCTCTCATCCTACCGCCCTTAGAAGGTAGGGGTTTTCAAAAATAGATTTGAAAATTTAGTTTTGTTTGAAAAACTCTACCAAATGAAAAACACCGCAACTAGTTAAATGAAAAACTTATTAACTAGCACGAAATCCTTCAAGCAAGGAATAGAACACAAATGAAATTCACATGATAATCATCACTCAAACCAATAAAGCATAACTCATGAGAAACAAAACATGAGCAATAGATATGAGTGTACAAATAATATGTGAAGATCATAATCATGAAAAATATTTCATTAAGCTCAATTATTCCTTAAAACATAATTCCATCAAAAACATGAAAAATCATATAAAACTACTTATTTAATCTTCAAGGCATATGTATGTCTAATACAAGCTAAAATATACATACATATCCAAAACTCAACGAGTCCACTAAATGTATATTCATGAAGGCACGTGGCTGAAAAAGATGTATATGTATAAGATTAGTTTGAACTAGATGGACATATACATGAAGTTAAACATAAATACATGAAACATGAAAAACTAAATTTCATCACAACAAATTTCATTTCAAGGTATATGTATGAATTGTCAAACATGAAGTATACATACATATCCCTAAACACAATTGAGTCCAAATATAGATTTGCATGAAAGGCAAATGACTCAAGGAGTATACATGTATATCTTAAAGTTTGGCAATACAAACATATACATGAAGTGAAACACACAATCATAAAACAAATTCAAAAATGGAATACAAGTTTGAAATGTATGAATCTTCAAAACTAGACTATACTAACACATGTAATGGGTTCAAATAAGCAATCAAGCCCAAACATACATAGATTTATTTGTGGCCCACTATATGTACAAGTATAATTCCTAGTCTTAATGAAAACTAACACTTAAACATGTAATCAAGTCATTGAGCATCAAAACAAACACGAATACCATATCTCTAACTAAAACACATACAAAATTCATCAAATTCTTTTATTTGAATTTTAAACTACATATACATGCAAATAGGTATAACAAGTATAAATGAACGAATCATCAAAACTAGCTCATGCGTGTACATATAGTGAATACAAATGAGCATGAGGTTCAATTGCATATAAAACAAATGTAACTCACTATTTGTACATGTATAACACAAGTTTTGACAAAATCCATATTTAAACATGTCATAACCACAAGGAGTATCAAAACAAGCTAGAAATCAACATCATAAGAACTAACACATGATTACTATATAAATTCACATGTATTAGATTCATGATGTACATTATAGCTAAACAAACGGTGAGAACACTAAATGTGAATCAAATAAGCATGTGTGTCTCAAATACTATACATGTATGTCAAGGATCTAATAAACATGGAATGAACATACTAATCCATAGACAATGAAACATGCTATAAAACATCAAAACATGCTATAAGCAATAAAATGGAAAGCATGTAAACAATAAATGGGAGTAAATGATTGTTACCAAAATCGAAGAAGCAACTTTCCTTGTCTCCAAAATATGGTGGTCATCTCCACCAAATCTTCCCTTGAAAGTGATGCATCCAATTGATTTCCTTTAAGTCCAGAACGCATCCACTCCAAGGTGCTATCACTCTCACGTCATGTGAGAGCCCACACCTACATCAAAAATAATAGGAGGGGTGGTCTTTGGTACCCACATCTTGTTGGGTCCATGGGGGTTAGTCCCTTCTCTAACCCAAACAAATTTCTTTGCTAAATTAGTAGTATGTAATCTATCAAAACAAATTTAGCAAGGTGGCCCTTACGTCCACAATGTGTACATGTGTACACATGAGCATACATGTGATGGGTGTGTCCGTGAGGAGCATGTGTATGCCGTGGAGGGTGTGCATGCATAGAAGATGGAACTCGTTTCTTTCGAACCAAGGATTCCAAGCGTGTATGGTTCTTAGCACATTGGCTCATAGTGGAGCCCAAACAATCTACTCTCTTCTTTAGCATACAAATATCATCATTAATCCTAAAAGAAGAGGTACATGCATTAGGTAGACTAGATGAAGAAGCTACACTAGCATGGCAAACATGTGCATCAATCTTATTTTGTAAAAATTCATTTTTCTTTAAACATGCATCCAAATCTTTAGAAATTGAAGCAATCTTAATTTTCAAAGAATCATTTTCTTTTAAAACAAAATCAACTTTTGAAGACAAGTTTTCATTTTTCTTCAAAAGAACATGGCAATCATTTTTATTTTTCAAAAAGTTATTTTCTTTAAGTGCAAGATCAAGTTGAGATTTTAATGAATCCCTTTCATTATAGACCTCAACCTTCTCTTGCAAAACATTGGTAAGTCTAGCATGCAAACTCTTATTTTCTTTTTCAAGGCCTAGACTTTCCTTTTTCAAAATTTTATATTTTTCTATCAATTTTTCACAAACAATAGATAGTTCTTCATTTAAAGCATGGGGATCAACAAAATCATTTGAAGAACTAGCACAATCATTACTATCTAGTTGAGTTTCCGATTGTACCTCAAGGGAGTCATTCCCTTGGACCATGAAGCATTGTGGATCGGATTCTCCACTAGATTCCTCTTCTTGGATTGGCAATTGAAGCTTGGAGGTGGTGGTTGTTGTCAACTTGTTCCACACTGCAAAAGCGGAATCAAGATTAGAAACACATAAAAGATAATCTTTAGGAAGTGTGCTTCTAATAGCCTCTAGGGCTTGTGCATTGGCCCCTATATGATTGCTATCACCCAGATAACATCTCTTGGTGGCGGCAAGGAAGACATGCAAACCTAGGGTCTTTAGGTACATGGACATCCTATACTTCCAAACATCAATGTTGGAAGGGTCAAAGCTAGGAGGGGTCATGAAGTCCATGGTAAACTATATATGAATGTGCAAACAAACAAATGCAAATGAGATTAGCAAGCAAATGGATCACTCCTAGGATGTTAAGCCTACGTATCAGGAGCACTAGCTCTGATACCAATTGAAAAACACCTAGAGGGGGGTGAATAGGTGTAAGTGCTAATCTAAGAAACTAAATGGAAACTAAGTGCGCTAAATGCGGAAGCTAATGCAAATTATGCACAAACTAATACAATACAACAAGTGTAGCCGAATTCCCTTGCGAGGCTCTGGACTAACTCCCCTTGATTCCCCTTTAAATAGGTTGAGGTGCTATGTGAAGCTCTTGTTGGATGAGTATAAGTTAGGCACACACACACAAGCAATCCTAGCAATATGAAATACACACAATCAAGCCAAGCATATAATAGATATGATAATAAGAAATGCAAGGTACAACACAAGCAATATATGATATGAATGAATCAATGCTCAACACAAGCAAGTATGATATGATGATGAGTATGATGCTTTGCACAATTATAAGAGAGAGAGAGTTAGAGAGACAATGGGAGCAATCACAAACAACGAGATTTGTTTCGAGGTTCGAGCACCTTGCTCTACATCCCCGCCTACACCACCGTGTAGGATTTCCACTATCTCAACTCCCACCGAGTGAACCTCTACCGAAGAGGATTTCTTACAACTCTAGGAGTACCAAACTCCTCTCTCAAACAACCACCTCACAACCGAGGGGCAAGGCCCGTAGCCAATACAACAACCAATCCACACACCTCTACCGAAGAGGCTCACAACCAAACACTATCACCTCTACCTAAGAGGGATCCACAACACAATCACCCGATCACCTCTACCGAAGAGGGATTCACAAGTATAAGGGTGTTTACAACAATGAGGTTTACAACAAACAACCTCAAACACTTCTCTTTCTTTTTCTCTTATCTTTTTCCATAAAAAAACAAGATCCTAATAGTTTAGGATAGAAGATAGCTCAAGTGTGGAAAATAAGTGTTTTTGGAAACAAGCAACAAAGAAAAATCTTTGGGAAAATACTTGCAATATGATAGAATTGAAGATCTAAGCAAAAATCCCAAAAACCTATTTTTCTTTGATTTTCCAAGAACCCTAAAACAATAAAGATGAGAAGTTTTTGCACTTAAAACTCTTTTGAAAACTCTTTTAAACACTCCAGAAAACTGAAAATTTTTCTCTTAGAAAACTTGGCTAAAATCCCCAAAGAAATGGGGTTTATATAGCCCCTTTACAAAACTAGCCGTTAGGCTGATGTGGCAGCCTGACAGGCCACCGGTCGACCGGTCCGGTCGACCGCCAACGGTCAGAATTATGACCGTTGGGCAACTGCGGTCGACCGGCCCGGTCGACCGAGAAAACCCGAGAGCAGAGCTCTCAACTCGGTCGACCGTCCCGGTCGACCGTGTCTGTGCCTAACAGACGTGCACGTCTGTGCACGTCGGTCGACCGCAACGGTCGACCGGCCCTTGGTGCGGTCGACAGTCACGGTCGACCGACCAGCCTGTCAGCACAAAACAAGGTCAGAAAAATTTGGGAAAAATATTTTATAAAAACTTTTTATCATTTCTGAAAATTCCATAAAACTTGTTTTATCATTTTATGTTAAAATATAAACATGTGATAAAAATTTCAAGACAATATATCAACATATCAATTCATTTTTGAGTCTTGCAAATTTTATCAAAAACAAAACCTTGTATTTTGTCAAACTTGATTTTTTTTCAAAACATGAATAGGATAGTCAAAATAAGTTTGTCTAGCAAGTTTAAAGCATGTATGTATATCTAGACCATATCTAATATACATAGGCATAAAGTAAACTTGTTTTGATCTATTATTCATGAAAACCAAATATCAAATCATAAAACGTGTGTGTTTTGTGCACTTGAGCATATCAACTAAACTAAGCTTTACAAATGGATCTAAAACTCTATCTAAACTAGGATACCTAAGTCTTCTTGACGATCTTCATCTTCAAGTAGACTTGCTCCAAACTCCGTGATTCTCCAAGTGCAAAGGTATGATCTTTAAGCTTTGGCACCGGAATCATCATGAATATCTTCTAATCATCTTGTTGAAGCTAATCACCAACTAATATCCTGTTAATGATCTGAAACTTAGAAACACAAGAATATTAGTAAACATAACTACATGAGTGTTGATCATCATCAAAACTAGAGTGGAAGGCCATTGGGCCAACAAGATCTTGAAAAAGCTGATGGAGATAGCACTCCGCAAGAGTTAGCTCCCAAAAGAGCTGGGAATGGAGGTAGCATTCCATGAGGATAAACTTGATTAAGCCTATTCAGAGGTAATATGGACATGATAGGGTCAATCAGGGATAGATAGTGGTTCATCTATTCAGAGGTGTAATGGACATGATAGATAAAGAATTCTTATAGACTAGGGATAATATCTAGATATCCGTCAGTTCGGAAGTGATGAACTGGACAAACTGATTAGGAATTACCTGACCCGAAGTTTTGTCATTCAGAGCTGGTGAACTAGATATAACAACAAAAGAAAAGTCTTGAGGATAGGATTTGGTTATTCATCGGCTCAGAGGTGATAAACTGGATGTGACCGATTGAGAATTACCAAACTCAAAGTGTTCACTGTTCAGAGGTAACAAACTAGACATAACAGTAAATGAAACATGAAATTAGTTTTAGAGACCCGCCTATTCAGAGGTGATGAACTGAACATGATAGATAAGACACGTAAATTTTGAATCTGATGTCAGAGGTCATAGTGTTAACCTGACAGCCAGTCCACTAGGGATTGTAAGAGTGAATTGGATCTGAATACCTATTAGTTCAGAAGTGATTGACTAGACACGACTAACTAAATGACACTAAGCTCACAATTCGCTATTCAGAGGTCAAAGTGTTAACTTGACAGTAAGAACTCCCGACCCTGACAAAAGAAAGAAGAATAAGGTTATGGGTTCGCCTATTCAAAAGTAACAAAATGGACATGATAGCTTGAGCACCATAAAAGGAAAAAGATCTGGGCATCTGTGGGTTCAAAGGTGGTTGACTGGACATAGCCGACTAGGAGTCATCAGACTCAGAGCCCTGCTATTTAGAGGTGGCGAACTGGACATAACGACAAAAAAGAGTAGTCACTATCGGATTGGACCGTTCAGAGGTGTTCAACTAGACATGATGGTCAAGAGAATTATTTCACCAAAAATTGTTATTTGATCATAAATTCCTTGAGGAAATTAGCGACTCTTTGAGAATGTTTGAAGAAATTATCAGAGGTATAATATTAACTGTTGGCCCAGAGGCCCTTCACTCTAGTTTTGATGATGATAAACTCATGTAGTTATAGCTTACTAATAATCTTGTGATATTTAGTTTCAGATATTTGATCAAGATATTAGTAGGTGATTAGCTTGAACAAAGGTGTTTTGGAGTTTTCACTTGTAGATTCAAGAGCTCGGGCATCAAGATTGCATCTAGCACTCAGTTGGAGTCAAGCTCGTTGGATCGCGTTTAGATCGAGTCAGCTTGGAGACAAGAAGACTTCGGTTTGTGTTTTAGTTTAGTGTTTAGATCTTGTGTAAAAATTAGATAGTGTTGATATGCTCAAGTTCACATACACACACAAGTTTTAAGTTTATTGGTTTTGGTTTTTCAGTTTAACTGATTTTGGATTTCATGTCAAAAATATAGATAGATATCTTTATATGTATATTGGATTCTATTCATATACAATATGCTTCAAAATTGTTTCAATATCATATTTTTGTATTTACATGAGTTTTGGAGAAAACGGTTTTCCATTTCAAAAATTCAAGTTTGGAAAATACCGATTTTTGTTTTAAGCCAAATTTCAATATCACAAAAATGGTTCAAATAGTTTGTAATATGTGTTGAATTTTAGTCACACATATTTGTATTTCAAAGATCATAACAGAACTTATTTTTTGTGAAATTTATGTGTTTATGGGATTTTTTAGAAGGCAAAAAGACAAATTTTTAATAACTATAAGTTTGGACCTGGCTGTCTGCTAGTTGACCGGCCGATCGACCGATGCACGGTCGACGGGCCGGTCAACCGACGTGCACAAAACGTGTACGCAGCTTGGGCTGGTAGGCCGGTCGACCGACCCGGTGGACAGCCAGAGAGCTGCTGCTCTCTGTATCCAGTTTCGGTCGATTGGGCGGTCGACCGACAGAGAGCTGTTGCTCTCTGTTTCCAGGCTCGATAGATCGGGCGGTCGACCGGAGGCACAACGGTTAAAAAAATGACCGTTGGCTGGTCGACCGGGCGGTCGACCGGAAGGTCATTTCTGACCTTTCCTGGCTGTCAATAGGCAGAATTTTTGGAGGGTATAAATACCCATCCTCTTGAGCTGTCTTAGCTACATTTTTAGAAGAAATTTTTTTTATCTTTACAAGTATTTTACAGTAAAGTTTTTAAAGAGTTTTGGGCCTAAAGATTTCATCTTTAGTTGTTTTAAAAAGGGTTGAAAAATTCAAAGAAAAAGAGAAGTCTTTAGGAATTATTTTTTATCTTCATTTCTATAACTATTCTAGAAGTTTTCCCAAGAGTTTTTCTATGTGATTTTGATTTTCAAGCTATTTATTTTCTTACACTTGAGCTATTTTTCTATCTTATCTATTAGGATCTAGTTTTGTGGGAAAATTGGTTTGTGATTATTGATACCACCAAGAGTTGTAAACCTTCTTTACTTTGTGATATCCCTCTAGTGAGATGTGATTGTGGAGGCTGTGTTGGTATCCCTCTAGTGAGAGGCGATTGTGGAGGTTTTGTTTTGGTTATCGGTATCCCTCTAGTGAGAGGTGCTTGTGGAGGAGTTTGGTTGTGTTGGTATCCCTAAGTGTAGATGTGATTGTTGTGGAGTTGTGACTTAGGGTCTGTTTGGTTGTCGTAACTGGCCGTAGTTCGTAGTTGTAATTGGTAAAGTCTTTTACAATTGTAAATGAGTTACATGTATATAAATTTTACGGTGTTTGGTTGGTAATATAAAATTGTAAAGTGGGAAAGTGTATTGTACTTTACGGTGGTTGGTTGTCGTAATGTATAAGTCGTAAGTGAAAAAGTTGACCACAAAATTGACTATTTGGTGATTTTAAAAATTTAATACTGCAAATAAATATTAAAAAAGTTAAATATTAAATTTTTTTAATATTAATATAAAAAAATATTACAAATTTGTATGACCACAAAATTAACTGTAACTGGGCTGTAAGTGAGTGGTAACTGGGTTGCAAATGAGTGTTAGTTGAGTTAAGTAAGTTTTTTACGAATTATGGTCCAAACAAACGCCGTAGTTGTAACTGGATAGTAAGTCATTTACGAATTATGGAGTTTTACGCGAAACAAACGGCCCCTTAGTGCCTTATCCCTCTAGTATGAGGTTGATCTTGTTTGGCTAATGTTGACACTTAAAAAAGACAAGATTCTTATTGGTCCGAACAATGTCTAAACTTGTTGACATTTACAAAAGACAAGTGACAGACGAGCTGAAGACCAGTTTTCTCCCATCTCCGAGGGACAAGGAAGCAACTTGGACTCCACTGATCCAGCAAGCAGACAGTGAACCCGGATTGTTTCTAAACAGACCTCAGCAGGTCTAAGGTGCTAGCACTTAGCATTACATGAGCCCAGAGGGATAGCCTCGCTTAAGAGGCTAATATCACTCGACTTCGCCTTGAAGCCATTCAAAGCCTCGCCAGGAAGCTAACTCGCAAACTTCGCCACAGAGGACTTCCAGCTCCGCCAAAGGGTTTCTTTCGGACTTCGCCAGAAACCGTCTCTAGCTCCGCTACGAGCTCAATGCGGATAGCGCCGCTAAGAATCTACTGTGGTCAACCTTTGACCAATTAAATCTCCGGATGAGATCGGATCCAATCAGATCAAATCTAATTAAGATCAAATCAGAGATCAAATTTGGCGGTTGATTGCCACAATCTCTTGATTCTTCTTAAAACGAGTAAGAAGATCAGGGGAAATCCTCCAACGATATGGAAAGGATCAAGAAGATCAACCGACCTGCCATTTCTAGCTTCGCAGAAGCTGATCCTAGCCTCACAGCAAGGCCACTTTCCAGATTTTAAACAGATTCGATTCAATCTGTTTCCATATTTTCAAGGGACGATTATACCCTTGCTCTCCCTATAAATAGCCCGTCAGGGGTACAAGAAAAAAGAGAGAAAAGGACAGAGAGGCATACGGGAGGACTCCACAAGCAGAGGCTTCTTCATAACGCACTGTGCGTTCTTGAATTCAGAGACCTTTTAGAGAATTGCTTTCTCTATTCAGGGCGTTGATACCCTAACGTCGTCCTTCTTCTCAAGGAATCTCCAAAACCAGGTGAGAAGGAATTCCTTATTGAAGGCGATTTTGAGAAGCAGCAAGAGGGTTCTACCAACCTTCTGTTCTCTGATTCCCCGAACCAGGCGAGAAGGGAATCTCATCGCTCGTATCGTCAAAGGGACAAAGTGGTCGCGCGCTGACCAGACTCCTATCGGCACACTTCTCCAGAATCTCTGAGGAGATCTACTTGTAATCTTTTTAAGAATACTTGTAATTTAGCTCCTCAAACTCTTTTTTGTAAGTTTTCCCCCTTTGCAAACATAATGGAAAACAAGATGGCGACTCCGCTGGGGAACTTATTCTCCACTGCCGAGAATCAAGTGTCGCAATGCGACGAACAGACCTTCGGGTCTAACTCTGAATTCAGAAAAGCCGGTGCAGCCAGAGCCCCTCTGGCTAAGTCTTCAAGGAAAGTCTCTGCGGAGATGGAAAAGGTTCTCTACGAACCTACTGCGGTTATTTGGCGCAACAAGGAAGCACGTCCGCAATCTGATTCCTTTACTTGTGAGAACTTGGTGGTTCAGTTCGATCAAGGAAGATTTGAAGAAGTCCTCTCTGGGGGTGGCCCAATGCTTCGAGCACGGAAGCATAGGAAGGTCTCCACGACCAAGGTTTCAAAGTAGAAACTGGAAGAGAATTCTGCCAACACCCCTCAGCCTCGTGTGTGGCTAATCAGGTTCCTTGCGAACCTAAGTCTCCTCTGCCAAGGCGGGTATGGAAGCCTAAACAGAAGTTTTCGACCGAAGCTTCAGGCGTAACTACGCCTAAACCGCGCCTCTCCCGTGAAGAAAAAGGCAAGATGCCTGTCTGCTCCAATTACAAAGTTACGACGGCAATCATACCGTCGTCCAATTTAAGAGCAGCAACGCCTCACGCCGGCCTCGTTCTCATGAGCGAAGCCACCGTACCACAGCGTACGCGCAGGGTCCATAGCCGCAAAGCCGAAGCCAAAGTACTATCTAAGGCTAATTGCCTTCGCAACAGCATAGCGGGTAAAGCACCGCAGCGTGCTCCATTTTCCAGTGCGTCAAGCACTAAGTTCGCGTCTAATGGCGAAGCTAGAACTAAAGCACTATTCAGTGCTAATCCCCTCTGCAGGGATAAAAGAAGCAGGACATCGCCCTATGCGCGATCCAAAAGAGCCTTTGCGCTCGATTGCAGGGACCCGATCGGGTTCGATTTGAGGAAATTGTTGACAGATAGACAAACCTCTTCCCCCTATTGCCAACACAGGGGATGCCAACTGCTAACACTCCACTCGGTCCATTGCCGGCTGGGACCAATCTCCGCCACGCCTCCAAGACGACGGTCGGTTTTTGATCGACTATCGGTGCAAGTCCCGGTGAAACATCGCAAAAGGAGCATCTCGCGAGATCTACCCTCTGCATCCGTCAACATGACCGAAAGAGGACGAGAGTCCCCAGATCCAGATTACAGCCCAGGCCTAGGCGAAGTCTTGGTGCATGAGGAAGGTGTTTTCCGAAACACCAGATCCAGGGTGGCGATACCCTACAATTACGAGCAGCCTTCTTCCTCGATGGCCCTAGCCTCGTCACAGCCCACAAGATCACTCCAATCATCGGACGAAGAAGATGAAGATAGTGGGTACGCCTCTTCGGCGACAGTCAGTTCGGTGCGAACAGACAGAGCATCAGTCAATATGGCTGATAACGTCAACGACGATCTTCGTCGGCGCCTGGAAGCCCAGGAGCAAACTTCCAAGACTCAGCAAGAGGCTCTGGACAATATTCAACAGATGCTCGCTCAACTCCTCAATAACCGGAATAACATTGATGCCGGGAGCAATCGCGATGAGGAGGAACACTTCAGCAATGAGCAACCAAAGCCGGAGAAATCCAAGGAGGGTTCTTCCTTAGACGCCGAAGTCCTTAAGGGCCTCCAAGCTCAGATCGCATCCCTAACTCAGAGGGATGAATTAAAGAAGGTAGGGACAGTCCGTCCTTATCCGCTGGAGTGGGATTCGGTGCCATACCCACTGAAGTTCAAACCGCCAACGCTGCATACCTATGATGGAAAGAGCTCGCCAAATCAGCACATCTACTATTTCCGGTCTCAGACTGGTAATGTTATAAGCAATGACGCCATCATGGCTAGGCTTTTCATTGGCACCTTAAAGGGGGTGGCGTTTGACTGGTTTCGCAGTCTTCCCCCGGGCTCTATCAACTCCTGGATCGACCTGGAAACTCGATTCCTCTCTCGTTTCTATGAGGATGATACCGAGGTAACCATGGACAAACTCCTCTCCACTGTGCAGAGGAAGGGCGAATCTGTCCGTGACTACATTGAACGGTTCAGAAACTTATCCTTAATGTGCCCAGCAGGGATGCCATTACCCATGCTCTTGCAGACATGCAGACACAACTTCCTAGACCAAGTCGAAGTTCGCATGGGGGCTGTCAAAGCCCACACCTGGAAAGAATTGGTCGAACAAGCTGAGATAGCCGAGAAGTCGGCTAAAAAGTTTGAACCATCCGCCCCTAGAGGCAAGTGGGGCATGAACAACAAAGGGCGTGGCGACCTACCGCAATCCTCTCAAGCTAAAGGCAAGGAGACTATGTCTGTGGAACTATCCGGAGATGTGCAGTCAAAGGCCAAGAAGAGCGGCTTCAACAATCAGGAGCCTAAATTCCCTCCAAAGCAGTACTCGTTCAAAGACGATCAGGTGGTCACCATATTCCATCTGCTCCACAAAGGGAACAAAATAAAACTGCCAGATGCGCGGCGTCCCAATGAGATAGGGTGCACAAACGACCCTAAATACTGCCTCTACCACAGGATGGTTCACCATCCTACTGACAAGTGCTATGTCCTCAAGGATAGAATTCAAGCCTTGGTTGATGCTGGGGTTCTGACGCTAAAGAAGGAGCAAAAGAAAGTCACTGCCAATCTGGTGACTCTTGAGTTCGGCAAAGCCCCAAAAATCACAGTTGCCGACGGGACTTATTCCGTCCCTGCGCCACGGTTGGAAGTCAAACATCTCCCAGCTACAGCTCAAAACAATAAGGGTCTTGTTCCCTTAACATTGGAGACAGGAGAAGTCATGTGGATACATCCAGACCTCGTCCAAGACGTACAGCGGGATCCAAAGCAGCCCAACTCAAAGGGCAAGTCTTGCAATGTCATCTCCCTCCTGCCAGACGACGGCAATCTTACATCGGCTTCCCTCAGTGATTCCGAAGGAGAAAAGCATGCTTGCGCAGCGCAAGCCGATACGCCTCAGCAAACGGGCACCCGATCCGGAAAATCATACTTAAGGCAGTATGAAAAGTCTACTGACGAGATACAACAGCAAACGACGTCAGTACAAGTACCAACATCCACTCCAATCCCAACCAAGGGAAAAGAGAGGCCTAAGGAGGTACGATTCGACCACGTATTGAAGAAACCACCAGGCCAAGGGTTTGATACGCCCTTTCGCTTTGACATATTGGCTCAGCTGGCTAATATCCCAGCTCGTATCACTATACACGAGCTCCTTCGCCTCTCGAAAGAAACAAGAGAAGCACTCAGGGATGCGCTAGCCAATTCAGAATCATTTCTGACATGCATGCCTGAGATCCCTAACAACGACGTCCAGTCTTCCTGCCCAGAATGTCATCATGCACAATCAAAGGTGCCCGCTATTACCTTCACAGCGGAAGATATGCTTCTCAAAGACAACAAGCACCATCGACCTCTGTACTACACCGGATATATCGGTTCAACATGCATTGAGAGGGTACAAGTCGATCCGGGGTCCGCACTCAGCATCATCCCCAAAAGGCTTCTCTACTTCCTCGGCATACCATTGTATAGGTTGTCCACAACTACTACTACAATATACGGTTTCAACGCCGGGAGCAGTCATCCACTGGGGAAAATTCGACTCCGTTGCAGAATCGAGAGCCTGAAGTCAGAAGTGACATGCTATGTCATTGATGCTGACACATCATATAACCTGCTGCTGGGACGGCCATGGATCCATGCCAATTGGATCGTCCCTTCCACCCTCCATCAATACTTCAAATATGTTGAAGATGATGCGACAGTACGAACTGTCTTTGCTGAGAGGCAACCATTCAAAGGGGTGGAAAACTACTTCACTGACGCTCTCCTATATCAAGAGGCCGGTGGAGCACTCAAAGAATCGTTGCCAGACGATGATGAAAGTGGCAACGAGGCGGATTCAGATACCGAAACAGGCATGCCAGCTATTCTGATTGGTGAACCAATTATAACATGTCTCAATAATCCCCTATGTAATACTCCTTCAGAGGATGAAGGTGAATGGGTAATTAATGATAATATTTCTTTTGATTATCCTGCGAGTATTGGGTCGATTAAATCCATTACGGATGGCTCTCTGCATGTGCCCGTAGATGAGCCAAGTGTGGTCAGCACATCTGTGGAAGCTATAGAGGGGGCCACACTGGTGATCCCTCCATCCAAACAAGGTCAGTCGCCGATAATCTTCGGTAGAATCCGGCCACGAGGATCCACAACTGCAGATTCAAGCTCAGATTCAGACGCCCCACAGTTCTTCCATTATGCGCGGCCAGCGCGCCACATTATGAAGAAAATGGGATACGACTTGAAGTGTGGAGCAGGCCTGAATTTCGGAAAAGGAAGGCGCGGTTTGATGCGGAACCTTGTGCCTGAAGGGAAACCTGCAAATTATTATGATAGTACACGCAGGGGGTTGGGATACGTTACACCCACATCATCAGCAACCGTTCAAGTCAAAGACGATGAACCGATTCCATCACATTCAGCCTCATCCTCCGAGTGGGATTCAGATGTCAGTATAGGAGGAATGTTCAAAAACCTCACTACTAATATGACCTCAAGCAGTCAATTGGAGCCCGCAGAAGCCACTGACGAGGAGCAATGGGCCCAGCAATCAGACCTTCAATGGGAAAAGCGATTCGAATCGCGCGAACCACCTACTGAAGACAAGGTGATGCAGGTCAACCTGGGAAGTCAAGATAACCCCAAGCCCATCTTTATAAGTGAAAGCTTATCACTTATAGAAAGGGAAGAATTGATAATACTCGTAAGAGAGTATATAGATGTCTTCGCATGGAGCTACGAAGATATGCCCGGACTTGATCCACAGGTCGCTATGCACCGTCTAAACATCAAGCCTGACGTCAAGCCAGTCAAGCAGCAACAACGTCGGTTTCGCCCGAACATCATGGAAGCTATTGAAGCCGAAGTTCACAAGCTCATTGCGTGTGGCTTCATCCGGGAGGAACAACATCCTGATTGGGTAGCTAACATCGTCCCCGTCCTCAAAAAGAACGGGAAAATACGGATCTGCATCGACTACCGTGATCTCAATACGGCCTGTCCCAAAGACGAATTCCCACTGTCCATCACCGACGTCATGATCGACAACACATGTGGATTCGAAAGAATGTCTTTCATGGACGGCTTTTCAGGGTACAACCAGATTAAGATGTATCCCGACGATGAGAAGCATACTTCGTTCCGAACACCATTGGGGGTATACTGCTACACTGTAATGCCCTTCGGACTGAAGAACGCCGGAGCAACCTATCAACGGGCAATGAGTACAATCTTTCGCGATCATCTCCGAAAAACAGTGGAGTGCTATGTCGACGACATTGCCGTCAAAAGCCGCAACAAGAATGAACATCTTCGCGACCTGAGAACGATGTTCGACATAATGCGGGCTCACCAACTGAAAATGAACCCGACAAAATCCTTCTTGGGAGTGTCAAGTGGCAAGTTCCTTGGGTTTATTGTCACATCAAAAGGGATTCATTTTGACCCAGACAAAGTTAAAGCTATCCAGAGCATGCATCCACCAAGGAATCTCAAAGAGCTCAGAGGCCTGCAGGGCAGGCTGGCTTATATTAGGAGATTTATCACAAATCTCTCAGGCCGCTGTCAGCCGTTCACCCGACTCATGAAAAAGGGTGCTTCCTTCGTATGGGATCAAGCTTGGCAGGAAGCTTATGAAGACATCAAGAGATACCTCACGAAACCTCCAGTCTTAGTGACCCCTACATCAGGGAAGCCATTCTTGCTTTATGTAAAGGCTATGGATTACTCCCTCGGTGCCCTCCTCGCTCAAAAGGACGACAATGGCCACGAGCAGGCCATTTATTATCTGAGCAGAACTCTCATAGGAGCGGAATCTCGCTACAACCCTATCGAGAAAGAGGTTTAGCTCTCGTCTTCACTGTTCAGAAGACACGACATTATTTGGTCGGCCAGACCATACATGTCATCTCCAGAGTAAACCCATTGCGTCTTCTTATGACGAAGCCAGGATCATTGAATTCAAGATTGGCTAAGTGGGCACTTTTATTGTCTCAATACGACATGATCTTCATGCCTCAGAAGGCGGTTAAAGGCCAGGCCCTTGCAGAGTTCTTGGCTGCTCATCCAGTTCCGGAGCATTCAAAACTTCACGAAGATATCCCTGATGAAGTCTTCGAGTCTTATGCAACCTCAGAAGAGGAAGTGTGGCAGATGTTCTTTGATGGAGCATCGCGAATGGGCCCTAAAGGCAGGATTATTGCCAGAGTGGGGGTTGTGTTTATCTCCCCGCAGAACCATGTTCTTCCCCGAGCATTTTCTCTGACAGAATCATGCTCCAACAATGTAGCGGAATATAATGCTCTGCTCATCGGCCTTCAACTCGCCCATGGAATGGGGGTACGCTACCTCGAAGCTTATGGCGATTCAAAACTGATCATCAATCAGGTTAAAGGCGAATACGAAGTTCGCCATGAGGACTTGGTGCTTTATTACCATACAGCCATCGAATTGGCTAACCTATTTGAAGGTTTCTACATCGGGCATGTGTCCCGATCTCAAAATACTAAGGCGGACGCCCTTGCTGCCTTAGCAACAACTCTAGCCTTGCCAGCCGACACCGAGTATCACCTCACAGTCGCAACTCGACATCTTGTATGCTCCAAGCACATGCTAAGAACTCGAGAAGTCTATAATGTCTCGACGAATCTTGAGCCGAGGGATTGGCGCTTTCCTCTCATTGACTATGCTTTGCACGGTCTGCTTCCAGACAATCCTAAAGAAGCGGCATCTATCAGACGAAGGTCTCTCCGTTTCTACTACGATCCGACTCTGAAGACACTTTACCGTCGTTCATATGACGGTGTCCTCCTCCGTTGCCTTTCCAATTCAGAGGCACAGGAAGCGCTCCAAGAAGCGCACGATGGCACTTGCGGAGCTCATCAGCCAGGTCCAAAGCTTAAAGACAGGTTGCATAGACTAGGATATTATTGGCCAACTATGATAGCCGACGCTATCCAATATGCACGAAGGTGTAAAGCATGTCAGATTCATGCGGACTTCATACACCAGCCTTCGGAGTTGCTCCACCCGACTGCTGCTTCATGGCCATTTGAAGCATGGGGAATAGACGTCGTAGGACCAATCAGTCCTTCTTCGACAAAAGGTCACCGGTTTATCCTAGCAATAACCGACTACTTCTCAAAATGGGCGGAGGCTATACCACTCGTTGAAGTCAAAACCTCCAATGTAGTTCACTTTATCAAGCACCACGTCATCCATCGATTTGGTGTCCCTAGGCGGATCATCCACGACAACGGTCCCCAATTCATAAGCCAAGTATTCTATCGGTTCTGCAATAAATACCGAATTCAGAATGTAGCTTCAACTGCCTATAATCCTGCTGCCAACGGCTTGGCGGAAGCATTCAACAAAACAATCATCAAGCTGCTCAAGAAATTCGTCTCCTCAAATAAGCGAGATTGGGACGAAAATCTCGGTGAATGTCTTTGGGCCTACCGAACCACGGTGCGGACACCGACAGGCAATACGCCTTTTCCCCTGGTATATGGGTGCGAAGCAGTCCTCCCATTGGAAATCCAGATGCCATCGTTGCGCGTAGCTCTGATTACTAAAATCACATCAGAGGACAATGATCGCCTACGCCTTCAAGAGCTCGAAGCTTTGGACGAGAAGCGACTACAAGCTCAGCAGCATATCGAGCTATATCAAGCTCGAATCTCAAAAGCCTTCAATAAGAAGGTCAAACCGAGAGTCTTCCAGAAAGGAGACCTGGTCTTAGCCGTCAGACGACCGATGATTATGACGCACAAGACCAAAGGCAAATTTCAGCCCAAATGGGAAGGACCGTTTGTAATAGAAACAGTCTATTCAAACGGAGCATACCGCCTCGCGACTGCAGAGGGCGACCTACTCATGATGCCGATCAATGGCAAGTTCTTAAAGAAATATTATCCTTAATCAAGGATCCTTCTCTTGATCAAGTTAACACTACACCTCTGATCAAGATCTCCGTGTCTGGAGCACACACAAAGAGAGCCTTTCTCTTCCTCCAAGTGAGGTCATACAGCCGAAAACCAACAGGAACCTGGCCGCGCACCGGTTATCCTAAAGGGAATCAAGGTTATGTAGACATTAACCTAATAATCCAATATCCTTTAACGATTAAGGATAGAGGAAAATGTTGGCCTATAAGCCCAACATAAGTCCTCGACAACTCATCATGCTGAGGGGAATAGCATGGCTAGCCCAACTCAAACGGTAGTTGGTAAAGGCATATCAAACCCGTTGACAGCTGGGGATTTGCTAAAAATCCTAAGGGACCAGTTCCCATTTGATTCCCTCTCCAAAGTCACTTACCAATTCTCATCCATAGGATGGTAAGGCCACATATATTTCGTTGTTACGTTAACATTAAACCTATGACAGCAGTTCCCTCATCTCTCTCCGAGAGAATGAGACCTCCAAAGTCACTTACCAATTCTCATCCATAGGATGGTAAGGCCACATATATTCCGCTGTTATGTTAACATTAAACCTATGACAGCAGTTCCCTCATCTCTCTCCGAGAGAATGAGACCTCCAAAGCCACTTACCAATTCTCATCCATAGAATGGTAAGACTACATATACATTTCGCTGTTACGTTAATATTAAACCTATGACAGTGTTTCTCTCATTTCTTCCCGTGAAGACGAGACTTCTCCCAAATTCTACTACAAACTCGATACTTATTGACATTTACAAAAGATAAGTATCACCAACCTTGAGCTTGGTGGCGTCTCATTCGGTTATGTCATTGCGACCTCTGAACCAGCAGACAGCTAAGTCTCAATTTCGAGCTTGTTGACATTTACAAAAGACAAGTCTCAACCCCGAGCCCTGTTGACATTTACAAAAGACAGGTCTCGATACTTATTGACATTTACAAAAGATAAGTATCACCAACCTTGAGCTTGGTGGCGTCTCATTCGGTTATGTCATTGCGACCTCTGAACCAGCAGACAGCTAAGTCTCAATTTCGAGCTTGTTGACATTTACAAAAGACAAGTCTCAATTCCGAGCCCTGTTGACATTTACAAAAGACAGGTCTCGATACTTATTGACATTTACAAAAGATAAGTATCACCAACCTTGAGCTTGGTGGCGTCTCATTCGGTTATGTCATTGCGACCTCTGAACCAGCAGACAGCTAAGTCTCAATTTCGAGCTTGTTGACATTTACAAAAGACAAGTCTCAACCCCGAGCCCTGTTGACATTTACAAAAGACAGGTCTCAATACTTATTGACATTTACAAAAGATAAGTATCACCAACCTTGAGCTTGGTGGCGTCTCATTCGGTTATGTCATTGCGACCTCTGAACCAGCAGACAGTTAAGTCTCAACTTTGAGCCTGTTGACATTTACAAAAGACAGGACTCACCAATGCTTGCTGACATTTACAAAAGGCAAGTATCTCCCCTTCAGCCCCGCAAAGGGCTAACCACGGGATCGCTGACGTCTTAATCGGTTATGTCATTGCGACCTCTGAACCGACGGATAGACACATCCCAAAGATTACGTCCTCAAGCAAGAACAAGATTGGAAATCCGACAGAAGCCAAAATAAAAGAAAGAATTTCCATTAATTCGAAAAGATGGGGACACATGGAGGCACGTATACAATGACCTACAAGCGTACACTGTACGATCTGAGCCGCTCTCCGAGGGCATTTAGCCTCGTCTTCCTGTCATCAGCAGCCTGGGCAAGCGCCTGTGACCTCAGCTCAGCCTCATCATAGTCCACCGCCTAGGCCAGACGAGCTTCAACTTCTGTCAAAGTTGCCCTCTGTGATAACTCCTGCCGCGCAAACTCCTCACTCTGAGCTCTGAGCTCTTCAAGCCGCGCAGTTTCCTCAAGACGCACCAGTATGGCCTTGGATAAGAGGAGATTTGCTTTCCTGATCATCTCCTCAGCCTTCGCAATCTTATCCTCAGCGCCAAGAAGAGCACTAGTGGAGGCGTCAATTGCACTTCCAACCTCCGCTTGCCTTGTTTCCAAGGATTTCAAATCAAAAGAGATGGCCTTAACAGCCTCTTGAGCAGCAAGCCGGGCCTCGTGCCTTTGGGCAACAAGACAGGCGAGCTGCTCATCAGCTAAGGACGCCGGGTCTGAGCGATAGAGACGACGCCACTCCTCTACAGCCTTCCCAAGTTCATCCACCAGGAGTTCTAAAGCAGTAGCCTGATGGTACCCCTCAAAATCCCGAATGCTCTCAATATCACAGGAGAGGACCACCTTCAGCTTTGAGAATGGTATAGGCGAGCCCTTTAAAACTAGGTCGATAGTTCGCTCCAGGCTTCTATAAAAGCTATCGACCAGGTCACCTATGTAATCATTCTCGGCCTCAGCCATTTCTGGCAGGGAGGCAACCTCGGAATAGTCAACCAGCATGGTCGACGCCGTCGCAGAAGAAGCAGCGGGAACACTGACAGTAGCAGGACTAGCCGAAGGCGATCTCGGCGGAGTCCTCTTCGAAACCAGCACGCCAGCCACCGCGGAGGTAGGACTGGCAACCACCTCTTGAGCAGCAGGCTCAACCACCAGGGTTGGAGAAGTAGGGCTCGCAATCACCCTCAATGCCGCACTCGACAAAACAGTCCGCACCTCACTCGTTGATGTGATTGGGAGTGAGGATACCTCCGGCACTACCACCCCTTCAACCTCTGGTCCTTCAGCTGATTTGGGCCGATAAGAAGGCAGGTCACCGTACAGCGTGTCCAACACAGCAGCATCTGTTGTGGCCGAAGTGCTCATGTCACCCCTCGATCCCTCAGGAAGATCTACCGGCTCCCTTGAAGCTGATGCGTCTTGAGGCCGAACACCTGTAACAAGACTGCGGTTAGTCGGGACACTACATACAGAAAAAGCCAAGAGGGTACGACAATACCGAAGGATGATGTTGCCTCGAACATCTCGTCGGCCGCACCAGTCTCCAGAGGCTCCATCGGAAAGTTTTTGACAGAATCAACACAAATAGTCGGCTCGCTTTCACTTGCCGAGTATCCTGTGGACCACCCGATAGAGCTCGATGCCTCAGGACTTCCTTTAGAAGTCCCAACGCCTGAAGGACCAACATCAGCCGCGCCACTCCCGGACTCTTCTGAGTGAGCAGGGGAACCGGCTGTAGCCCCATAAGTGAATAGGGGATCATAATGTTCCCCTTGCTCTCCAGCCGTCTCGGCTCCTGCAACGAGAAGCAAAGGATGAGTTATTTGGAACACACCAAAAGCATTATATGAACGAGGTTAACCTCACCCAAACCTGGAGCGAATTCACCACTAGTCGGTTCAGCAACCGACGGTTCAGCCGCTAATGGGGCAACATGAGGAATCGCTGTAGAGGGGTGACCCTCTACGACAATTGTAGGAGCTTGGTGACGGGGCTTCTTCGCCGATGATTTCCTACGAGAGCTACCCGCCCGCTTTCTCTTGAAGTGGACGTCAGAATCCTCTTCTTTCACTCCTCCCGCACGTCATGGGGAAGATGTCCCTATCACACCAGAGCCAGCCGCAGGAGTATCAGCTCCAGCCCCCGTCTCGAAGCGAGGACTCCCTGCATCAGAAGCCTCGCTGTCATCCACAGCAATGAATTCTTCCAAGCCGGGGACACGAACCCGTTTGCCTTCTCTCTTATCAGAGGCTTTCCGCTTCAGTCGCTGAGAGATTAACTTCACACCCGTACTATTGGCATTAAATTCAGGAGGTGTGGAGTTGGAAGCCGCGTACCACTGGCAAAAGCATAGGGTCGTCGAGAGGCCGGGATCCTGCAGCGGCGTGCGTAGCCACGCCCCAGTGCCATCCGCAGTAAAGAACCGCTAGGCACGAGCCCCATCAATAAGACTCCCCATGAAAGCCAGGTCCGAATTGGGGTTGCCCACATACAGCTGGTCGTACCGAATTGGCGGGCAAATCGACTCGGGACGTAGGGTTCCAGGTAGCAGGTATCCCCACTCCTGTACAGCAAATGCGAGGGCCGGATGCTGACCAGCCACTCGAAAACGCCCCGACTCATGGGAGACCGCCCTGACTCCGCATCTCAGAATTCCTCGTTGTATCCCGCGCCCCGAATGCGAGGAAAACAGCGGAACAGGCTATAAGCGTCATGACGACGCACTAATTTACGGGCCTCGGCCACGTAGGCTTTCGTCCAAGAGCAACCTTCGAATCGGCGGAGAAGCGCCGTTCGAACACCCTGCGGACGATCTTCCCCAGCTCCAATCAAAGTAGGGCAGTGTAAGGCGAACCACGCCATCAAGTAGGTGTACGGTAGACCCACCCTAGGATTGGGTCCATCGCAAGGAAGGATAGCACTCTTCCCACGTCTTGTCGCCGGTGGCCTGCAGAAAGCCTCCGTTAGTGCGCGAAGGCCTCTTTGAATACAGCATACCATGGCTGGGAGAAGACCCAGACGGTGACCATGGGCCAGGCGAACGGCGGGTAGCAGAACATTCGGGTGGACGATGTCACCCGAGGAAGAAGGCACAACACACTTCTTTAACCAGACGGTTAAGAAACCGGCCAGCAGCGCCTTTCGAGATATAGGCCGACGGGCCTGATGGTGAAAGCTCCGAAGGGTATCACCCTTCTCATAGGGACCTGCGTCTTCTGTTACGACGATATCCCTTTGGAGACACATCTCCATCCGTTCAACAATATCGCCATCAGTAACTCCGCGATGAGCTGCTTCAGGAGCATTCTTCATGTCTGGAAACAGGTAACTTCCCCAGCTCTTTAAGCTCTTCGAGCTACCCTTGCCACCACCATGAATGCTAGAACAAATATGCAAGTGGCACATCAACTCCCGATAAGTCTCGAGCATAGCAGGCTCCTGCTTCTCCAGGAGAGCCAACTCCGCCTCACAGGGAAAGTACTCTTCGTATGGAAGAGACCCGAAAGGCAAAGCAGAGATTTCCCACATCTCATGCAAAGCCATGCCCAGCTCGCCAACTGGGGTGAAGAAGGTCCCCGAAGCCGGGCAGTACAACTCAAGGATGGCGTAGAAGCACGCCACCTTCATCTCAATGCCGTAGCAGGTCGCCCTGATGGCCTCATAGAGATTCAACCCCTCCAAGTCCTCCTCGAAGTGAGCGAGGATATAGTTGGTCAACTCCGCCCACCATGTCTTAGGAGGATGAACCCAACCGGGAGCCCTGAAGTCAGTTGCAGGATAGTTCCCGTCAACTGCGCAGAATTGAGTGCCAAAGGTCTGCGCCACAGCCGGGTTCTCTCCCACTGGAAGTTCCCGCGATACCTTCCCAGGGTATAGCCCCATTATGCTGAGGGGAGGGCCCGCCCTCGAATAGCCCGACTGAAAGGTTAATCTCCAACATGGACGGATTCGACGCTTCAGCTTACGCCCCACGCCATCTTCCGAGCCTGAGTCACATTCATGAAAGAAGATAAAGGAAAGTGTCGCTTAGTCGACAGAAAATAAAACTTCTCGCCATCCAGTTTGAAGATCCATTGTCCTTCGCCTGCCTGCAATTGGCGATCGGGATCGGATGCGGCATCCCCGAGCATAAAGTCGGGCTTTCTGTAAGTCCGACGGTCAACATCCTCAAGAGGAGCTGTGGTCAAGATACTCCGCGTGGTCTGCGGATGACCGCCTTGGATGAGCGTATCCCGGACGAGGGAGCTCCGCTCACTGAACAAAGAAGCCTGTCCATGGAACTGCAGGCTGAGGTTACCATCTGCTCCACTGGTCAGCCCAAACAGACTGCTCAGGAGATCGGGAGTGTAATGCACTGCAAAGACAGAAACAAACTATGATTAGTTCAACAATCAAGTGAGGCATAGCCTCGCTCAGCAAGCAAGGCCAGTAAGACGATAGCCTCGATGAAGCTTGATCTCACGGATAAAACTGCATTTTTGCAGAAGGCATCCCAAGTACCAACTTCGCTTAAACAGGAAGTGGTATAGCCCTAAGGGCTAACGTCACCAAGAGGGCATCATGGTCAGACCTATATCCTGTTCCTCAACAGGATGGAGACTGCCCGAGTAATGGCTTCGTACGAGGAACTGTTCGGTTCTTAATTCCCTTGTGCAAGGAAGATAGGGAGGTTCAAGGAAACGAGTTCCCTAATGAGGACAGATCATATTCGATCATCCTAATAGCCAAATGTTGGCTCCAAAGGAGAGAGACCACAGTCTCTAATCAGGTAGGAAAATCTCTTACCGGCGATTGGTCGCTCGATGACCGAAGGAGGAGGAGGACCCTCCGTTGCAGAAGTCGCCACTTCTTTCCCCGCTCATCTTTTGGGCGCCATTGAAGAGCTGCAAGAGTTCTCAAAGTTCCCTGAACGAAGAAGGAAGAGGAAGAGGGAAAGTCAAGAAATTTCTCTGGGAAAGGAGATCTTTTCCTGTTCAACCCGATCGGGCTTTTATAGGCCAATCAGCGCCTGAAACGAGGCCTCGAAAAGGGCGTGTGCCGCCGTTTCGAATTAATTCGAAACGCCGCCCAAAGCGCCTTCCCGAGAAGCGCTGCTTCGATTCTGCTAAGGGTTAACTTCGCCCTGGCTTAAAGTGCGGATTTCGCACAATCCTTCAAAGACATTCACTGAGAGGCTTACCTTAGCCCTCTAAAAAGGCGCTGACATGCCAGTCTCGCGAAGATCACTCAAAGAAAGGACTATGTCCTTAACTCCGCATACGATTTAGCCCCGCTATTGCCAAATCTTCAAAGAAAGCAAGCGAAGATCAGATGATTAGAAGATGAACTTTCATTGATTTAAAAAAGAAGGGTACATTGATATTACATCGAAGTTGTGTTCCATACAACACACCCAGTTGCTCGACAGGGTAATTTGTGCAAAAAAGCATACAAGTGATTTTATCCGCTTCTAAGTCAAACCGATTGGACAAAGGAGGCCTTCCTCCTGCACAAGGCCGTAATCAGTGGTGCCGCAAGGACACGGTCATTATTCTCCACAAAAAATGGCAGGTCTTGCCAGGCCATTTTTGTTGAAGCCTGGCAATAAAAACCTATCGCCGCCAACACGATGGATCACGTATAATGGGAATTGGCAGTGATACCAGTGATCTAACGGGTGTGAGGGCCGCTTTCCCGAAGTGGATCGCCCTTAAACGCCACCAAAGTTGAAAGTTGGCAATGATGCCAGTGATCTCACAGGCGACGCCCACTATCTTGAAGCGGATCATCTCCGACAAAGCGGCTACCAGCCTCACCTCAGAACGAATCATCTCGGATAAGAGGCTGCCGGCAGCCTCTGGGACATGCACTCGCTGCCCCGAATTGTTCCTCCTGCTTAAAACTAAAGCTTCAACGGGGAAGCATAAGGCAATTTTATGGTTCCTTCCATCAAGTCACAAGATTGGCGAGCATAGCCCACTGCAAGGCAAATCAGAACATATTAGCAGTTAAGCATAGAAAAAACTACAAATCAGAATCCTTTGGGTCAAAGCAATCTAATTTCAGTAAAAGTAGAGGACAAGCCTCACCTGCACAGTACTGATGGGCTGGCTCAGCAAACGCCAAGTCCAAGCCTCGCCTATATGGCTAGCCAGACTGACCCCGTGGGATACAGTCTTAGCTCCGCCTATATGGCAAGACTGGCTCAACTATTGAAGAGACCAAGTCCCAAGTTTTGTCTAGGCAGCGGATTTAACATGAAGCGATCTTTCTGGGAAGCTATGCCAAAATCCTTCTCTACAGATCAGTCAATTGTAAGATGAAGAACAAGGGAAGCTAATCCCTGAAGCAGCTGTTAAAGCTAAATTAAGGGAGACGAATTCCCTAAAATCGGTGAAGTCGTTGAATGATCAAGACTTACCGGTCCTTGGCCGGATAATGACCAGAGTGGGCATTCCCACTAGTTCAGAGATCCGAGTATCTCTTTCAAACCAAGAGAAGAGAAGAGAGGCAAAGCACTTCTCTTCAGAGGACCTCAAGTGTCCTATTTATAGGCCCCATGGCCTGAGCGCTGCCGCCTCAAGCGTGGAAACACGAGCGCATTTAAGGCATTTATCACGCCTTGAGAAAAGGGACGGTTTCCCTTGGAACCGTGCAAAGGGAGAAACGTCTCCCTCATAAAGGCACTTATTGCGCCTTGAAGAAAGGGAATATCCTCCCTCGGAAATGTGCAAATCGGAGAATATCTCCCTCGATCAGCACGAAGAAAGGAGTAATCCTCCTCGTAACCAGCCCACGGCAGTTGATCTCGGGAAAGCGACATGCCCTCCCAAGCGAACATGTCTTCAGAAGCCCAGATGCGGGGCTACTAGCTGCGAAGCTACCCAGACGCGAGTCTACATGATTCCTTGGCGAATCTACATCCAAAGCAGGATTTAAAGCAAAGCTGAACTCAACCATCATGGCGACGTTCATCCAGCAAGCAGACAGTGAACCCGGATTGTTTCTAAACAGACCTCAGCAGGTCTAAGGTGCTAGCACTTAGCATTACATGAGCCCAGAGGGATAGCCTCGCTTAAGAGGCTAATATCACTCGACTTCGCCTTGAAGCCATTCAAAGCCTCGCCAGGAAGCTAACTCGCAAACTTCGCCACAGAGGACTTCCAGCTCCGCCAAAGGGTTTCTTTCGGACTTCGCCAGAAACTGTCTCTAGCTCTGCTACGAGCTCAATGCGGATAGCGCCGCTAAGAATCTACTGTGGTTAACCTTTGACCAATCAAATCTCCAGATGAGATCGGATCTAATCAGATCAAATCTAATTAAGATCAAATCAGAGATCAAATTTGGCAGTTGATTGCCACAATCTCTTAATTCTTCTTAAAACGAGTAAGAAGATCAGGGGAAATCCTCCAACGATATGGAAAGGATCAAGAAGATCAACCGACCTGCCATTTCTAGCTTCGCAGAAGCTGATCCTAGCCTCGCAGCAAGGCCACTTTCCAGATTTTAAACAGATTCGATTCAATCTGTTTCCATATTTTCAAGGGACGATTATACCCTTGCTCTCCCTATAAATAGCCCGTCAGGGGTACAAGAAAAAAAGAGAGAAAAGGACAGAGAGGCATACGGGAGGACTCCACAAGTAGAGGCTTCTTCATAACGCACTGTGCGTTCTTGAATTCAGAGACCTTTTAGAGAATTGCTTTCTCTATTCAGGGCGTTGATACCCTAACATCGTCCTTCTTCTCAAGGAATCTCCGGAACCAGGCGAGAAGGAATTCCTTATTGAAGGCGATTTTGAGAAGCAGCAAGAGGGTTCTACCAACCTTCTGTTCTCTGATTCCCCGAACCAGGCGAGAAGGGAATCTCATCGCTCGCATCGTCAAAGGGACAAAGTGGTCGCGCGCTGATCAGACTCCTATCGGCACACTTCTCCAGAATCTCTGAGGAGATCTACTTGTAATCTTTTTAAGAATACTTGTAATTTAGCTCCTCAAACTCTTTTTTGTAAGTTTTCCCCCTTTGCAAACATAATGGAAAACAGCTAAGTGTTCATCCCTCTAAGTGTAAAGGTGATAGTTGTTGTGTCATGCCTCTTGTGTAGAGGTTGTATTATTTGAGAGAGGAGTTGTGTACTCCAAAGTTGTATTACCCAAATCCTCAGTGGAGGTTCCCTGTGTGGGAAGTCCTGTGTGGACGATATAGTGAAAAATCCTTCTTTGTGAAGGCGTGGACGTAGAGCAGTGGCTCGAACCTCGAAACATATCTTATTGTTTGTGATTGATCCACTATCTCTAACTCTCTCCTTATTGTGCATTGCATCATATTGTTCATATAATATATATGCTTGGGTTTGACTGTGTTCCATACTCGTGAGAGAGCTTTATATAGCATCTCAACTCTTATTTAGAAGAATTTACAGGAGATAATCCAGAGCCCTTCACCGGGAATTCAGCTACACTCTTTGGTTACACTAAGTGTGTTACAATTTAGTTTTAATTCCGCATTATTGTCATTAGATTAGCCATAACCTATTCACCCCCCTCAGGTGTACTTTCAATTAACGTGATAACCAAAGTGTCCATTGGGGACTGAAAGAAGGATAGTAATAGATCCAGGGGAATCTGTAAGAAATTATTGTTAGAGGTAATTGTTAACGTGACAACTAAAAAACTCACAGGGGAGTTAAAAGGGGATTTTATCAAAATTTAACGTGACAGATTCTCTGTTGGGGATTAGAAATGACTTGTCAGAGATGTGATGTTAACATGACAAGAATTCATTTATTGGTAGAGGTGCAACGTTGAACATAACAGTAATTTGAGTGAACCTGTCATTCTTTTGAAGAGAATGACAAGTAGAGTTTGATCCACAGGGGATATATTGAAGTTTTACTGTCAGAGGTGTAAGCTTTAACATGATAGGTTCGATCTAGAATTCATTCTATTGGGGAAATAAATATAACTTTTTGTGGTCCTACCATTTCACGGATGATAATTGGTAAGAGATTTTGGTGGAAAAGAAGGGATCAGGTCCTTTAAGATTTTTAGCAAATCCTCAACTATCAACTGATTTGGTATGTCTTTACCAACTACCTTTTGAGTTGGGTTAGCCAAGCTATTTTTCTCAGCATGATGAGTTATCGAGGACTTTTTATTGGCCTAAAAGCCAACTTTTTCATCTATCTTTAGTCGTTGAAGGCGTAGGATTGTTTTGTTACTTTAAGTAACATAGTGTACCTTCTGGGTTTTCGCATCGCAGGGGATTTTCAAATCCAGCTGGGGATTAAGGAGTTGGCACTAACTTTGTGAAGATTAGAATAGTGAACTCAAAAAAGTGTCTTCAGAGGTATTCATTAACATGACATTAAGAATTCCGTCAGAAGTTTATGGAGAGCTATTTTAATTACTCCGAGGGATAACATATCCAAATTAATTTGCCTTAATGATCAGGAATTTAATATTAAAGCAATCAAGGGTAATATTTCTTTAGGAATTTATCACTAATTGGTATCATAAGCATACCCCCATTTGGATTAGCAAGGCAATATGCTCCGTTTGAGTAGACTGTCTTTACTACAAAAGGTCCTTCCCATTTAGGTTGAAATTTGCCTTTAGTCCTGTGCTTCATGACCATTGGTCGTCATACGGCTAAGACAAATCTCCTTGCTGGAAGATTCTCTCTTTGATCTTTTTCTTGAAGGCCTTTGAGATTCATTTTTTATATAGCTAAATGCGCTGTTGAGCTAATAATCGCTTTTCATCTAATACTTCTAGCTCTTAAAGGCATAGTCGATCATTATCCCCTTCCCATCATACCGATTATGAGTGCAACTCAAAGCATCAGTAATTGTATCTCTAAGGGTATGGCAGCTTCATACCCGTAAACTAGAGAAAAAGGTGTACTGTCTGTGGGGATTCTAACTGTCGTGCGATAGGCTCAAAGATATTCACTAAGCTTTTTATTCCAATTTTGTTTGTTTGATGAGATGAACTTTTTGAGTAGCCCGATGATTGTCTTATTAAATACCTCTGCTAACCCGTTGGCGGGGGGGTTATACACAGTTGAATCTACATTCTGTATTCGATACTTATTGCAGAACCTATAGAATAATTGGCTCGCAAATTAAGGACTATAGTCATGGATGAACCTCCTGAGAACACCAAATCGATGTATGGTGTATGGCATGGTGTTTGATGAAGTTAATAATATTGATGGTTTTAACTTCGATGAGCAGCATAACTTTCACCCATTTTGAAGAATAATCGGTTATAGTAAGAATAAACTGATACCTTTCACTGATGGAGGATTGATGGTCCTACAATATCGATTCTCCATGCTTCAAATGACCAAGAAACGATAGTGCGATGGAGCAGCTCCGAGGGTTGGTGTATAAAATCTGCGTGAAATTGACATGCTTTACACTGTTTTCCATACTAAACTGCGTCAGCAATCATCGTCAGCCAATAGTAGCCGAGCCGTCGCAGTCAGTCTTGAAGCTTTGGACTTAGTTGGTGAGCACCGCATATGCCATCGTGAGTTTCTTTGAGTGCTTCTTACGCTTTTAAGTTGGATGGACAATGAAGCAAGTTGTCATCGTACGACCGACGATATAGCATCTTTACTACTGGATTGTAGTAAAAATGAGGGGATCTTCATCTGACAGAGGTCACCTCCTTCAAATCATTGGGTAATATATCGTGCAAAGCATAGTCGATGATAGGATATTACCAATCTCTGGGTTCGAAGTCCATTGAAGTTGCATGGACTTCTTTGACTTGCAAACTATATTTCAGACAGAGGAGTTGACGAGTAGCAACAATAACGTGTTGGCTAGTGATGCTGGTCAAAGAAGCAAGCATAGCCGCCAGTGTAGTCAGAGAATCTGCCTTTGTATTTTAGAGGCAAGATACATGGCTGATATAGAAGCAGTCAAATGCATTAGCCAACTCAATGGCTACCTGGTAATACGATATCAGATCTTCATAACTTACTTCATATTCTCCTTTGATCTGATTTATAACCAGCTTGAAATCACCATAGGCTTCTAGGTATTGCACCCTTATTTCCCTAGCAAGCTGGAGGCTGATAAGCAGAGCATTGTACTTGGCCACAATATTGGAACAAGATTTTGTTAACAAAAAGGCGCGAAGGAGTACATGATTATGGGGCGAGACAAACACCACCCCCATTCCTGCGACCAACTTGCATTCAGGGCCTGCTCTTGATGCGTCGTCAAAGAACATTTGCCAAACTTCATCAGTTGAAGTTATATTGGCTTTAATGACCTCATCTGGGATGTCTTTATGCAGTATTGAAGTCTCAGAAACTGGATAGGCAGATAGAAAATCTGTAAGAGCTTGACCTTTCACTGTCTTTTTAGGGATGAAAGTCATACTGTACTGAGATAACAGTATCCCCCAATTTGCTAGCCTGGAGTTTAATGATTCAGGTTTCGTTATGAGAATCTGCAGAGGATTAACTCTAGAGATGACGTGGATCTCTTCATTGACTAAGTAGTGTTGTATCTTCTGCACTGTGAAGACCAGAGCTAAGCACTCTTTTTCCTGAATTGTAGCGACATTCAGCCCAATCAATATCCAACTTAAGTAGTAAACAGCCTGCTTGAAGCCTGCATCATTCTTTTGCGCAAGCAGAGCGCCTAAAGAATGGTCCATGGCTATTACATATAGTAAGAATGATTTTCCTGAAATGGGAGCTATCAGAATTGGAGGTTTGGTTAGATATTCTTTGATATTCTCGAAAGCTTTTTGGCGTGTGTCATCCCAGACGAAAGAGACTCCTTTCTTCATTAACCTAATAGATTGGCGATGAATCTCTAGATATAGACAAGCTTACCTTGCAAACCTGTAAGTTTTTTAAGATTTCTCGGAGGTTACATCTCCTAGATGGCTTTGACTTTGTTGGGATCGAGATGAATTCCTTTGGATGTAACGATGAATTCAAGAAACTTGCTGCTCAATACCTCGAGGAATGATTTTGTTGGGTTCATTTTTAGCTGATGAGCCCGCATGATGTTGAATACCATTCTTAAGTCATCGAGATGATTGATTTTGTTGCGACTTTTCACTGCGATGTCGTTAACATAGAATTCCATAATTTTTCGTAGATGATCACGAAAAATCATGCTCATTGCACGCCGGTATATTGCACTGGCATTATTCAAGCCAAAAGGCATCACTGTGTAACAATACACCCCTAACAATGTTCGAAAAGATGTGTACTTTTCGTCATCTAGATACATCTTGATCTGATTGTATCCTAAGAAGCCATCCATAAAGGATATTCTTTCAAAGCCACATGTATTATCAATCTGACATTAGTGATGGGCAATAGGAATTCATCCTTAGTACACGCCGTGTTAAGGTCACGAAAGTCAATGCAGACTATGATTTTTTTCATTCTTCTTAAGTACGAGAATGATATTAGTGACCCAGTCTGGATGTTGCTCTTCCCGAATAAAGCTGCATTGGATGAGCTTATTAACTTCGATTTCAATCGCCTCCATGATGTTGGGACAAAATCAAAGTTACTGCTACTTAACGGGTTTAGCATTTATCTTGATGTTAAGATGATGCAAAGCAATTTGGGGATTTAGGCCCGACATATCTTCGTAGCTCCAGGCGAAGACATATATATATATATATATATATATATATATATATATATATATATATATATATATATATATATATATATATATATATTCTCGTATGAGAGATCTATGATATAGCCTTTCTTCTGGTAATAAGCTGTTGCTTATGAAGATTGGCTTTCGGTGTTCTTGATCACCCACATCAATCTGAACTACTTCATTTTCAGTAGGAGGTTCACGTTGTTCAGAGCACATCTCCCATTGGTAGTTAAGTTGCTGATCCCATGGATCTGAGTCGAACGGTTCAACTTTTGCCCATTTGTACTCTTCTCTTTGATAAATCGAAGTCAAATTGACAGAGAGATCCTTAAAGATGGCTTCCACACTGACATCTGATTGACAGTTTAATGAGTTCGAAGAATGCGATGATACGGAGCGACCGGATTCTTCTCCTGAATCAGACGTGGTCGTTGGAGTAAAGTATCCCAACCCCCTATGAGTCTGATCTTAGGAATTAGCCACCTTCCCTTTTGGTATGAAAGATTGCAAGGGAATGCATCGTCCCTTTTCGAAGTTCAAGCCTTCTCCACGACTTAGACCATACCCTATTCTTTTCACAATATGACGCGCTGACCATGCATAATGAAAGAATGTGGAGGTTATAAATCTTCGTCAGATACAACAGATGTAGAAACCCAAGAATGTATCCTACCAAATATGATCGGTGATTGATCTTCTTGGGAAGGTGGTACAATGAAGACGGCTCTATCACCATCTTCAATGTAAGTACATGCCTTCATCGTTGTGGATATGGGCATGTGCAAGGAGTTTGGGTATGTAGTTTCAGGTACATCAAGACAACAAGAATAATCAAAACTAATATCTTCATTCAGCACCCACTCGCCGTCATCTTTAGCGGTGTCATTATTACAAGTAGAATCACCTAAATAGGCTACAATTGGTTTTGAGACAAAGTAATTGGGGTGTCGTTCTCCAGTTCTGAGACAAAGTAACTGGGTCATCGCCACTGTCAGGTTCACCTGGTAACGGCTCCTCCGCTAAAGCAGAGAATCGGTGAAGCGATTCTCTATCCTTTGAACGGTTGTTTCTCCGCAAACACTATTTTGACCACTCCCTTTTCATCAACATATTTGAGACATTAATGGAGACTAGAAAGGACGATCCAATTGGCATGGATTCATGGTCATTCGAGCAGTAAGTTGTAGGATGTATCGGCGTCGATGACATAATATATCACCTCCGTCTTTAAATCTCTGAGTTGACACCATAAACAGATATTTCCCAATGTTGACTACTACGGGCATTAAAGCCGCAGATGGTAATAGTCGTTGTTGATAATAGGAAAACACTGTGGAATTGTAGCAATCTCCTAGGGATAATACTTAGAGCAGAGCCAGGGTCAATTTGAATCCTTTTGACATGAGCAGAGTTGATATATCCTGTGTAATACAGAGGTCAGTCGTGTCGATTGTCCTTGATTAGCATGTCTTTGTTTTCCATTGATTTTGCAAAGGGGAAAACTTACAAAAAAGGGTTGAGGAGCTAAATTACAAGTAATTCTTTTGCAATAAAAAGATTACAAGTAGATCTCCTCTGAGATTCTGAAGAAGTGTGCCGATAGGATTCTGGTAAGCGCGCGACCACTTTGTTCCTTTGACGATGCGATCGATGGGATTCCCTTCTCGCCTGGTTCGAGAAATCGGAGAATAGAAGGTTGGTAGAACCCTCTTATTACTTCTCAGACTGCCTCCACTTGGGAATTCCTTCTCGTCTGGTTCCGGAGATTCCTTGAGAGGAAGATCTTAGGGTATCAGCACTCTGATTAGAGTAGCAGTTCTCTGAATTCTCTGAATTCTTAGAAGCAAGAGAATAGATCTCTGTTTTGCCATCTCTCTCTGTGCGTGCCTCTGCCTGTGCGCGTGTGTGTCTCCGTGTACCCTTGGTGGGCTATTTATAGGGAGAGCAGGGGTATAATTGTCCCTTGAAAGTCTGGAAACAGATTGAGTCAATCTGTTTAAATCTGGAAAGTAGCCTTGCCGCGATGCTAGAATTAGCTTTTGTGAAACTAGGAATAGCAGGTAGTGTCGATCTCCTGATCTGTTTTGATTTTTTCCAAATAACTGAAAGATCTCCCCTGATCTTCTTACTTGTTTTTGTTCGCCCGGAGGCCTTCCTCTCTAGTTTTGATGATGATTAACTCATTTAGTTATGTTTACTAATAATCTTGTGATTTTAGTTTCAGAGCATGTAACAAGATATTAGTTGGTGATTGCTTTAAAAAGAGGAGTTTGGAAGCCTTCACTTGGTGATTCCCGAGCCCGAGCGTCAAGATGATACATAGCCATGCTGTTGGATCACGGTGTTTAGACCGAATCGACTTGAAGATGAAGATCGTCAAGAAGACTTAGGTATCCTAGTATTAGTGTGTTTAGATCCATTTGTAAAGCTTAGTATAGTTGATATGCTCAAGTGCACAATACACACACAAGTTTTATGTTTTGGATTTGGTTTTCATGAATAGATTGATCAAAACAAGTTTACATGGTTATATGTATAATAGATGTATTCTAGTTATATATGCATGCTTAAACTTCTTATACAAACTTATTTGGACTATCCTATTCATGTATTGAAAAATTAAAGTTTGATAAAATACATGTTTTGGTTTTTGGTAAAAATGTTTAAACACAAAAATAGTCTAACTTGCTTGATATTTGAGTTGAAATTTTTATCATATGTTTATATATCAATGCAAAATGTTAAAACTATTTTTGGGTATTTTTACAAGAGATAAAAGAATTTTTAGAAATATTTTTAACATGTATTTCTGTCCCAGATTTGTGGCTGACAGGCCAGGTCGACGACCGCACAGGTCGACCGCACCAAAGGCCGGTCGACCCTTGCGGTCGACCGACGTGCACAGTGTTGTGCACGTTTGGCAGTCACAGGGACGGTCGGCCGGGCGGCCGACCGGACCAGAGAGCTTTGCTCTCTGTATCTGGGCGGTCGGCCGGGCGGCCGACCGGATCAGAGAGTCTGCTCTCTGTATCTGGGCGATCGGCCGGACGGTCGACCGGGTTGCCCTAACGGTCACATTTCTGACCGTTGGCGGTCGGCCGGCCGGCCGACCGCTAGGCCTGTCAGGCTGACAGATCAGCCTAACGGCTAGTTTTGTTTTGGGGCTATAAATACCCATTGCTTGGTGTTTTTAACTAAGATTTTTAGAGCTAATTTTCTCCCATTCTCTGGTTTTAAAAACAAGTTTTAAAAAGTGTTTAAAGAGCAAAAAGTTTCATTCTATTTGTTTTTAAGTATTTTGTTATTTTCAAAGAAAATAGGTTTTTAGGAATTAGTTTATTGTTCCTCATTTCTATATCAATTTGGTATTTTTTCCAAGAGATTTCTTTGATCAAAACACTTGTTTTCCACACTTGAGCTATCTTCTATCCTAATCTATTTAGGATCTTTTTGTTTGTGGAAAAGGAGAGATTGTTTGTGGTTGAAAGAGACCACCTATTGTAAACCCTCATTATTTGGTTGCTCCCTCTTTGGTAGAGGTTGAGGTTGTGGATTTGAGGTGATTGGTTTGCTCCCTCTTTGGTAGAGGCGGAGATTGGTGTTTACTCCCTCTTGGTGAGGTGGAGTTGGTTGTTGGTTTGTATCCCTCAAGTGTGAGGTGGATTGGTTGTTGTTTGGCTACGGGCCTACCCCTCGGTTGTGAGGCGGTGTTTGAGAGAGGAGTTCGGTACTCCCTTTGTTGTAACAAATCCTCCTCGGTGGAGGTTCCCTCGGTGGGAGATAGTGGATTGGAAATCCTTCACGGTGGTGAAGGCGGGGATGTAGAGCTAGGGGCTCGAACCTCGAAACATATCATTACCTTTGTGTTTGATCCATTGTCTCTCAACTCTCTCTCTCTTTATTTGTGTTGTGCATAGCATCATTCTTATTGTCATATCATTCATATCTTATTGCTTGCATTTGTGCCTTGCATATATTCATATTGCCTATTCATCTTATATGCTTGGTTGTTTGTGTGTGCCTCACTTATACTTCACCACAAGAGCTTCATATAGCACCTCAACCCATATCTAGGGGAATCAAGAGGAGTTAGTCCAGAGCCCTCACGGGGAATTCGGCTACACTTGTTGGTTGTATTAAGTGTGATTGCAAAATTATTTTAAGCTTCCGCATTTAGCGCATTTAGTTTCTAGATTAGCATTATCACCTATTCACCCCCCTCTAGGTGATTTACAATTGGTATCAGAGCTTACGCTCCTGATATTAGGCTTAACATCCTAGGAGTGAGATCCTTTTGTTTGCTAATCTATTATTTGCATTTGCTTGTTTGCACACTCATATAGTTTACCATGGACTTCATGACCCCACCTAGTTTTGACCCTTCCAACATTGTTGTTTGGAAGTATAGGATGTCCATGTATCTAAAAACCCTAGGATTGCATGTTTTCCTTGCCGCTACCAGAGATGTTATCTTGGTGACAGCAATCATATAGGGGCCAATGCACAAGCCCTTGAGGCCATTAGAAGCATGCTTTCAAAAGAATATCTTATGCATGTTTCTAACATTGATTCCGCCCTTGCAGTTGGAATTTGTTGACAACACCAACACCTCCAAGCTTCAAGTATAAATCCAAGAAGAGGAATCTAGTGGAGAATCTGAATCACAATGCTTGATGGTCCAAGGGAATGACTCCCTTGAGGTACAATTGGAAACTCAACTAGATAGTGATGATTGTGCTAGTTCTTCAAATGACTTTGTTGATGCCCATGCTTTAAATGAAGAACTATCAATTGTTTGTGAAAAATTAATGAAAAATATAATTTGTTGAAAAAGAAGACTTGTGCTTTAAATAAAGAAAATGAAAAATTGTCTTCTAAACTTAACATTGTTTTGCAAGAGAAGGAAGAGGTTTCTAGTGAATGTGACTCACTTAGATCTCAACTTGATCTTGCACTAAAAGAAAATGAGTTTTTAAAATCTAAAAATGATTGTGAAACACTTTTGAAGAAAAATGAAAATTTATCCTCAAAAGTTGATTTTGTTTTAAAAGAAAATGTTGCTTTGAAAAATAAAATAATTTCCATTTCAAATGATTTGAATGTTTGTTTAGAGAAAAATATTGTTTTGCAAAACAAAATTGATTCTCATGTTTGCCATGCTAGGGTAGTTTCACACACTCCACCCATTGCATGCTCCACTTCTTCTCTGATTGAAAATGATATAAATTTAATTAAGAAGAAAATGGATTGTTTGGGCTCCACTATGAGCTAATGTGCCATGAACCATATACGCTTGGAATCCTTGGTTCGAATGAAACAAGTTCCATCTTTTCATGCACACCATACACGGCATACACATGCTCCTCACAGTCACCACCAACACATGTATGCTCATGTGTGCACTTGTACACATTGTGGACGTATGGGCCACCTTGCTAAATTTTGTTATGATAGATTACATGTTTCAAATTTAGCAAATAAATTTGTTTGGGTTAGAGAAGGGACTAAACCCCATGGACCAAGAAGATATGGGTACCAAAGACCACCCCTCCTATTTTTGATGTAGGTGTGGGCTCTCACATGACGTGAGAGTTGCCGTACCTTGGAGTGGATGCGTTCCGTGCTTAAAGAGAACAATTTGGATGCATCACTTTCAAGGGAAGTTTGGTGGGACAACCACCATGTTTTGGAGTTTTGGAGTTGGTAACGATCTCTAAACTCCCATTTTATTTATGCTCATGCTTGTTCGTTCATGATATTTTTAGCATGATCATGTTTTAATTATTTTTGTGCTTCATGTGGTATAAACTAATTTTAATGTAGTTTTTATCAAAACTTGCATGTATGCATGTACAAATAGTGAGAACAAATTGATTCATATATGTTTGCACTTCATGCTCATTTGTACCCACTATATGCATATGTATAAGTTAGTTTTGATGATTCTTTCATTTATACATGTTTTTGCCTACCTTCATGTTTCTACTTCATGTATATGTATTTGAATTCAAATCTAATAAATATACATGTATACCTGTAAGTCTCTTGCCTTCATGCAAACATCCTTATTAGACTCTTTTACGTTTGGGATATGTATGTGTATTGTTAGGATTGGATAAATCATACATATATCTAGAAGTTTGTGTTTTAGATTTTTCATGATTTGTTTTAATAAAATTGTTATTCACGTTTTATTTGAGGTTCAATGTCTATTTTCATAAAAATGCTATTTACATGATCTTTTAACACTCACTTTTTCATTTATTTATCCATGACTTAAGTGTCATGATCATTTTGAGCTTTATAGACCATGAGTGATTAAATCTTTATGTATTTAGTTATGTCTTATGAAAAACATATGATTTGATGTATTTGAAGGATCTTTAACCAGTTTTTCAAAATCATTTTATACTACTTATTTATTCTTCAATAAGTTTATGAGATATACTCATGATCCTACTTTTTATGGGTAAAATCTTTTGTATTCTCAAGATTTGATGCTTCATGATTTGAATATTAGTTTAAATGTTAGTTTTTGTCAACACTAGGATTTATACTTGTACATTTTATGAGCCACAAATAAATCTATATATGTTTGAGCTTGAATGCATATTTGAACCCATTAGATGTGCTAGTATAGTCTAGTTTTGATGATTCATATATTTTAACTTGTATTCCCATTTTTGTTTTGCTGTGTGTTTATTTATTTAACTTCATGTATATGTCTATTTTATCCAAATTATTGTTTATACATATACATCCTTTTTGAGCCACGTGCCTTCATGCATATATCTTAGTGGACTCGTTGTGTTTGGATATGTATGTATACTTTAGTTTGTATAGGACATACATATACCTTGAAGATTAAATAAGTTTTGATGTTTCCATGTTTCAAGGAATTTTGAGCTTAATTGAATATTTTTATAATCATGATCCTCACATTTTTGATGATGCACTCACCCTTCTTATTTACTCATGTTTTGTTTTCATGAGTCATTGTATGCTTCATTGATTATGAGTGTTAGTTATTTTGTGAATTTCATGTTTTATGAAAAATAATCTGTTTTTATTCCTTGCTTGAAGGATTTCGTACTAGTAACAAACTTTTTTTTCTTTTAACTAGTTCGTATTCTTCCTTGTGATATGAGTTATACCTTGCTATTATTGTTGTGTCAATTGGTATCATTGAATTCTTTCAATTGGTATCAAATTTGATCCTTTTGTATACTCATATGTGTTTATGTATGTATGCTTTCAATCCAATGGTATCAATGTCAATTGGTATCTAATTTTTCATACATATATGTGTTTGTTTGTGCCTACTATATTTCTATATCTTAGAGCACAAAAATTTGTTTATGCTAAGCTTGAAAATTTCTAATGATTGATTGTTTTTTCAATTGGTATCTCAAAACAAGCTTATGCATGTGTTTTGTTTGTATTTCATAAAGGGGGAGAAAATTCAATTTTCTTATTTCAATTGGTATTTGTATTTCCACTCCCTTACTTTATGATAGAAAATAAAAAATTTAATTGATATCATATACTTAAAAAGAAAAATACTCTCTTTTGATATCAAGATGTTTATTTAAATATTTTAAAATTTGGTATCTCAAAATTTTGTTTAAAAAAAAAAAGGTTTTGATTTATATTGCCCATATGCAAGGAGAGCTTAACATCTCTTCTACATATAGATTCATGATGAGTGTATCTTATATTGAAGAGCTTGACAATCTCTTCTTTATGTGGTACACGTGTGTAGGGGGAGCTTCACATCTCCTCTTATGCATTGCATAGTGTATGTTATGTGAATTAGGGCTTGTCATCCCTCCTTCATGTAATGTATCTATATAGGAAAGCTTCACATCTTCCTCTTCATGAATGTATATCGCATATATCATTTATCTATTGATCCTTGTTTACTTTCAATTGGTATCAAGATGCTATTTTGACATATTTTCTATTGATACCTTAATTGATTGTCACCCCTATTTGGTTTTGTTTTTTGTTTTAGACAAAAAGGGGGAGAACATTGTCTTTATTTACCCCTTATTGATGATTGTTTCTTTGTACTAAAAAGGGGAAGAAGATTTTGTTTTGTTTTGGTTTTTACCCCTTTGTTGATGATTGACAAAAAGGGGGAGAAAGATTTTGAGAAGGTTAATATATGCATATTTATGTTTTGCATATATTAAGTTTAATTTAGTTTAGTTTTAATTGGTATCTAGAGCATGTTTTGTTTTGAACATTTCATTGGTATCTAGAACCTTTTTATTGTTTATGCATTCATGTTTAAGAGCCTTCATTGCATATTTATTATGCATTTATGTTTAAGAGCCTTCATTGCATATTTATTTTTTATTTGTTTATGCATGAGTTAAGGGGGAGCTTCTTTGAAGCTTAACTTTAATCCATGCATATATAACTCCATGAGTTTTGTCATCATCAAAAAGGGGGAGATTGTTGGCCCGGAGGCCTTCCTCTCTAGTTTTGATGATGATTAACTCATGTAGTTATGTTTACTAATAATCTTGTGATTTTAGTTTCAGATCATTTAGCAAGATATTAGTTGGTGATTGCTTCAACAAGATGAGTTTTGAAGCCTTCACATGGTGATTCCAGTGCCCAAGCATCAAGATCATACCTTTGCACTCGGTGGATCACATTTGGGATCGAGTCGGTTTGAAGATTGAAGATCGTCAAGAAGACTTAGGTATCTTAATTTTAGTTTAGTGTATTTTAGATCCATTTGTTTGGAAGCCTTCACTTGGTGATTCCCGAGCCCGAGCGTCAAGATGATACATAGCATGCTCGTTGGATCACGGTGTTTTGACCGAATCGACTTGAAGATGAAGATCGCCAAGAAGACTTAGGTATCCTAGTATTAGTGTGTTTAGATCCATTGTAAAGCTTAGTATAGTTGATATGCTCAAGTGCACAATACACACACAAGTTTTATCTTTTGGATTTGGTTTTCATGAATAGATTGATCAAAACAAGTTTACATGGTTTATATGTATAATAGATGTATTCTTGTTATACATGCATGCTTAAACTTCTTATACAAACTTATTTTGACTATCCTATTCATGTATTGAAAAATCAAAGTTTGATAAAATACATATTTTGGTTTTTGGTAAAAATGTTTAAACACAAAAATACAGGTCGACCGCACCAAAGGCCGGTCGACCGACGTGCACAGGCTTGTGCATGTTTGGCAGTCACAGGGACGGTCGGCCGGGCGGCCGACCGGACCAGAGAGCTTTGCTCTCTGTATCTGGGCGGTCGGCCGGGCGGCCGACCGAATCAGAGAGTCTGCTCTCTGTATCTGGGCGGTCGGCAGGACGGTCGACCGGGTTGCCCCAACGGTCACATTTCTGACCGTTGGCGGTCGGCCGGCCGGCCGACCGCTAGGCCTGTCAGGCTGACAGATCAGCCTAACGGCTAGTTTTGTTTTGGGGCTATAAATACCCCATTGCTTGGTGTTTTTAACTAAGATTTTTAGAGCTGATTTTCTCCCATTCTCTGGTTTTAAAAACAAGTTTTAAAAAGTGTTTAAAGAGCAAAAAGATTCATTCTATTTGTTTTTAAGTATTTTGTTATTTTCAAAGAAAATAGGTTTTTGGGAATTAGTTTATTGTTTCTCATTTCTATATCAATTTGGTATTTTTCCCAAGAGATTTTCTTTGATCAAAACACTTATTTTTCACACTTGAGCTATCTTCTATCCTAATCTATTTAGGATCTTTTTGTTTGTGGAAAAGGAGAGATTGTTTGTGGTTGAAAGAGACCACCTATTGTAAACCCTCATTATTTGGTTGCTCTCTCTTTGGTAGAGGTGGAGGTTGTGGATTTGAGGTGATTGGTTTACTCCCTCTTTGGTAGAGGTGGAGATTGGTGTTTACTCCCTCTTGGTGAGGTGGAGTTGGTTGTTGGTTTGTATCCCTCAAGTGTGAGGTGGATTAGTTGTTGTTTGGCTACGGGCCTACCCCTTGGTTGTGAGGCGGTGTTTGAGAGAGGAGTTCGGTACTCCCTTTGTTGTAACAAATCCTCCTCGGTGGAGGTTTGGATGCCTTTAAGAACTTCAGCATCTAAAGAAGAATTCTCCTTTGACTTCTCCATCCTTGGCTGTTCATTGCTAAGATGTTCTTCCTCATCATGATTACTCCCGGTATCATTGTTATTACAGTTATTGAGGAGTTGAGTGAGCATCTATTGGATGTTGTCTAAAGCTTCTTGCTAGAAGTTTGTTCCTGAGCTTCCAACCGTCAATGAAGGTCATCATTACCGTTATCAGCCATATTTACTGATACTCTATCCGTTTGTACTGAGCTGACTGTTGCCGAAGAGGCATACCCACTGTCTTTGTCTCCTTCATTAGACCATTGGATTAATCCTTTCATTGGTTCTGGCGAGTTTACTGCAGTTGTGGAAGATGGCTGTTCATATCTGTAAGGTATTGCAACCCTAGATCTGGTATTCCAGAAGACACCTTCTTCATGTACCAAGACTTTGCCAAGGACCGGGCTATAATCCAGATTTGGAGAACTATAGGGAGTGTCGTGCGACGCTCGTCTGCCCCTACGCAGCTCTCGTCCCCTTCCAATCATGTTAACAGATACAGAGGGCAGCTCTTGCGATACGCTCCTTTTGTGATGTTTCACCGGAGCTTGCATCGACGGTCGATCAAAAACTGATCGTCGGCCTAGAGAAGTGGAGGGGATTGGTCCTAGCCGGCAATGGACTGAGTGGACTGTCACCAACTAATATCCCACTTGTTGACAACAGGAGGGAGAAGTTTGGAAAGACTCCGACTTTCGTTTGCTTGTCAAGAATTCCGGCAAGTCAGACCTGGCCGGGCCTAAACGATTTAGCGCAGAGGCTCTATTGAATTGCACATAGGATGATGCCCTGTTCTTTTTATCACCACAGAGGTAATTAGCACTAAATAGTGTTTTAGCCCTAACTTCGCGGCTAAGGACATTGGGAATGTCCTTGAGTGCTGAAGCTGCATAAGCACCGCTGTCAACACTTAGGGACAATCCCTTAGCTCCGCTACGAAGGGCGAGCTTAGCGCTTCATGAACTTGGGAGCGAAGCACGCTGTGGTGCTTTATCCGCTATGTTGCTGCGAAGGTGATTAGCCCTAGATAGAGCTTTGGCTCTATATTTGCGGCTAAAAGCTTTGGAAATGTCCTTGGGCGCTGAAGCTGCATAAGCACCGCTATCAGCACTTAGGGGCAATCTCTTAGCTTCGCTGCAAAGAGTGAGTTTAGCACGTTGTGGTGCTTTGGTTCCAGCTTTGCGGCTGTGAACTCCATGCGTACCCTGAGCTACTGTACTTGGCACACCATCGATAGCTTCGCTCATAAGAACGAGGCTGGCTCGAGGAGTTATTGCTCCTGAATTAGGCGAAGGCATCATCGCCGTTGTAACTTCGCGGGTGATAATCTCGTCGAAGAAAGCAGACATCTTGCCTTTTTCTTTACGAGAGGGACGACTTGTGGCATAGCTACGCCTGAAGCTTCATACAGTGCCTTCTATTTTGGCCTCCACATCTGCTTTGAAAGAGGAGACTTAGGTTCGCAGGGAACCTGACTAGCCACACGCGAGGCTGGGAGGTGTTGGAAGGATTCTGCTTCCAGTTTCTGCTCCAAAACCTTGGCCATCGAGACCTTTTTGTGCTTTCGTACACCGAGGATTGAACCACCCCCAGAGAGGAGTTCTTCAAATTTTCCTTAGTCAAAGTGAACGACTAGGTTTTCAAAGATAACAGGCTGAAGATTCTGACCCTTGCATTACGGGCCTGCTTTCTTGTTGCACCAGAGGACCGTGGTAGGCTCGTAGAGAGCCCCATCTGTCTTCACAGAGACTTGCTTCAAAGATTTAGCCAGAGGGACTCTGGCCACACTGGCTTCCTTGAATTCAGAGGTAGACCCGAAGGTCTGTTCGTCATATTACGACACTTGATTCTCAACATTGGAGAATTCGTTTCCCAGCGGAGTCGCCATCTTGTTTTCCATTGATTTTATAAAGGGGAAAACTTACAAAAAAGGGTCGAGGAGCTAAATTACAAGTAATTCTTTTACAATAAAAAGATTACAAGTAGATCTCCTCTGAGATTCTGGAGAAGTGTGCCGATAGGAGTCTGGTCAGTGCGCGACCACTTTGTCCCTTTGACGATGCGATCGATGGGATTCCCTTCTCGCCTAGTTCGGGGAATCAGAGAATAGAAGGTTAGTAGAACCCTCTTGTTACTTCTCAGACTGCCTCCACTTGGGAATTCCTTCTCGCCTGGTTTCGGAGATTCCTTGAGAGGAAGATCTTAGGGTCTCAGCACCCTGATTAGAGAAGCAGTTCTCTGAATTCTCTGAATTCTTGAAAGCAAGAGAATAGATCTCTATTTTGCCGTCTCTCTCTGTGCGTGCCTCTGCCTGTGCGCGTGTGTGTCTCCGTGTACCCCTAGTGGGCTATTTATAGGGAGAGCAGGGTATAATTGTCCCCTGAAAGTCTGAAAACAGATTGATGAAATCACCTAGAGGGGGGTGAATAGGTGATGGCTATACTAAGTGGCAAATAATGCGGATTAGAAACTAATTAACAATAAACAACAACAATATTAAAACTTGCAAGGAAGTAAACAAATAATAGTGCAAGTAAAGGAGAGAGAGTTTAGAGATAAGTTGACAATCGCAAACACGAGAATATGTTTCGAGGTTCGAGCCACTGCTCTACGTCCTCGCCTTTAACACGATGAAGGATTTCCACTATGCTTGATCCCACCAGATCGTCAATACAAGTTTTCACTAGAACTCTTTGGACACACTTGTCCTTTCTCACGGTACCGCAACACCGACTTAGAGCTCACTAGCTCGCTTGAGGCCGCAACCTCTACAACTTCTCAATATGAAGAAATGGTGATCAACACTTGACCACAAACAAACTCACATGCACAATCCTATAACCAAGATGAGGAGATGAAACTTTAGGGATTGTGTGGTGCTAAAACAAGTAGAGAAGTGGAAGAGAATGCTTCAAGCTAAAACACAAAGGATTAAGAATTTGGGTCAAGAAAATTCTTTTTGCTAAAAGGCTAAACTTTGAGAAATTTTAATTTTACTCTTGTAAATATTGTATTTAAGTTGTAAAACCCTCCCACTATTTACAGGGGATGAAAACAGGGTTAAACAAGCCAAAATATTCATTGGGAGAAGCCCCAACAAAAGACAAACCAAAAGATAGCCGTTGGAATCTGTCAGCAGATTCTGACTGCTGTCGGTCGACTGGGCCGGTCGACCGCCAACGGTCGGATTTCTGACTGTTGGGAAAGCGGTCGACCGGGCTGGTTGACCGAGGTCCCAAACAAAGAGTGACCACTCTCTGTCGGTCGATCGGGTCGGTCGACCGGAACAAACAGAGAGCTATGCTCTTTCTGCCAGTTGACCGTCCCGGTCGACCGATGTGCACAAGCACATTGGTGCATGTCGATCGACCGCCCGGTCGACCGACAGAGCAGTTCTGCTCTATCAGCGGTCGACCGGACTAGGCCAAAAGTCAGGTTTTTGAAAACTTTTTGAAGTCTAAATTTTTCCGATAAAAATTTCTTTAGACGGGTAGATAAAAAATAGAGTTATATGGCTAAGAAAGATCATAGTGTGATCATAGATCAACACCAAAACAATTTGAACTATGTTTTGATAAAAATTCTTTTTCTAAACTTATAACCGTTTTTCCAAAAACTTATTTTTCCAAAAAAACGAATTTTCCAAACTTTGTTTTTCTGAAACTTGATAAGAAATATTGTAATAAAGTTTTGTTTGAAAACTTGAAGCAATATCAAATGTGTGTGTGTGGCAATCCCAATGTTATCAATCTCTATCATCTCGGTTTTGACAAATAGACTATAAATCCTAACTAAAAAAGAAAAATATAAAGATACAAATCTTGTATTAGTCTTCTCAATCTTTGTTTGATCCTAGAGCTCTTCTAGTGTGCTAGACTCTGGGATCTAAATCCTCGCGGCTTCCAAATGTGTGAGTCTTGTGTAGGAGCCGTCAATTAACCTATGTTTTTACTTGAAACTTTATTTAAACAACTTTGTTAATACCTAACTACATATGGTTTGTAATCATCAAAACTTAGGGCTAATGGCCTTTGGGCTAACAATCTCCCCCCTTTTGATGATGACAAAACATATGGAGTTATTACAAATATTTTGGGTGGAGACTTCAAGTGAAGCTCCCCCTTAACATATGCATATAAAAGAATATGTATGAAGATCTAAATGCGTAACAAAGGTATATATATGATATGTTAATAAACACATATGCCAACCATCCATGCATACCAAAGATAAAGAAATATAAACATGTATGCATATATGGTTACCTCCATCCATCCATAAATACCTCCAGCCTCCAAAGTGAGTGGTAGAAGGTTGGAGTAAACATAGAACAATAAGCAATAGACAACCAACCATTTATATATATACCACATGGAGATAACAAAAATAACTGCCATACATAAGAAAGTGTCCATACAAAATAAGAGGTTCATGCCAACCTCAAAACTAGAAGCATAACACAACCTATGTCCACAAATACACATGTCCATACAGAAAACAAACTAATACCCAAATATAGCATAAAACAACCCAGAAAACATAACACATAACACATGTCCATAACACATGTCCAAAATAACATAATCATGTCCAAAATAATATAACCCAGAAATTACTCCCAGAAATCTCTCCCCCTTTTTGACATCATCAAAAGGGGTCAATGTCTCCCAAAATCTGTGTCCTGCGGGGAAGCAGGTGGCGGAGCAGAAGCAGGAGGAGCAGAAGAAGCAGGAGCCCAGGTGGCGAACGGAGGACCGGAAGCAGGAAGTGGCTGAGCACGTTCACTAGGAAGAGGAGCCGGCCAATCAAACCTAGTGTAGATGCCGCCGAGACAGGCAGCATATAGCGCATGGAGTCACAGATATGGCAGAGATCATTGTCCAAACGCTGCCTCATCCGCTGATAGTGTGCGGTCATCTCAGCGAAAATCTGCTAGCGATGCTCGGTCATCTCAGCGGACATCTGCTGGCGGTGCTCCTGAAGCTGAGTAGATAAGGCCAAATAGGGGTCGAAGGGAGCAGAAGAGCCAGAGGATGATCCAGAAACAGTAGGAAAGAAAGGCTGCGGCTGAGAAGCTGGATGACGCTCCCTAGGACGCATTCTCTTGAGAAGGGTGCTGTTAATGTCTACTGACGGTTCAATCGACCGTTCAGAGGAAAGATCAAAATTTAGCTGCTTCAAAAGACGTGTGATGAGCATCCCAAAGCGCAAGTGCCGGTTTGGGACAAGAGATGATCAGAAGTCATGTAATTGATGATTAGTTTAGGTATATTGATTCTAATGCCTTTTAGAAGGCAATAGATGACAAGAGGAGCAGAACCCCTAGCGTGACTATATTCTCCTGATTTTGGCAGGAGGTTATAGAACACGATTTTGGCCAGGACTTGGGCGGTGAAAGTGTAGTACTTCACCTCCTCGTTCCTAACTAAACCGGGGTTATCATCATCATGAAACAGTGTGGAGGCAGTGTGGGCAGACTCATCGTCAGGATACTCAAAATCATGCAGATCAAAGTTATAAATGTCTACCCCCTCGCAGGAAAGGTATAGGAGACGTGCAAATTGTTGAAGTGAGATATCTATATCTTTGCCCAAGACTCTGGATTTGATGTGATTATGTTCAAAAGTGAGATTTAAATAGAAATATTGCACCAAAGTAGGATAGACATGTCTTTAATAGTGACATAATTTTCTAAAGAGCTAGATGCTAGGATAGATGCAAGATTAAGGTGCTCAAAATCACTAAGCACCACAGTTCTACCTGAATTCACATTTTTAGTGGAGATTAAGACATACCTATAGGATGCATTTTGAGATACAAAAGGGGAGGATGAAGATTTGGGGGTTTTCCCCTTTTCAGAACGAGTTCTTTTAGACATGATGATAGATAAGCAAGATAGGCACGAAATATAGCAAGATCTAACCAATAGAACAAGGAAAATAAGAGATTTGGAGGAAAAAAGAGATTATACCTTGAAAATCAGATGAAAAACCCAAAAGTGAGAGTAGATCTGCAGCCTGAAAACGAATTTCCCAATTTTTTGAAAGAAATTTGAGGCTGGGAGAGAGGGAAAAGAGATAGAAGGGGTTTAGGGTTGAGAGAATAGAGGAATAGGAGTGCTCGAGGTGGTGGAAGATGAAGAGGGGAAAGAATTTGGGGGTTAGGGCTTTATAAAGAGTCGGGTAAATTAACAGTTTACCCGACTGCCGGTCGACCGGGCCGGTTGACCGGTGGAAACTGAGAGCAAACTCGGTTTCAGTCGATCGATCGCGTCGGTCGACCGGCTACGGGCAAAAAACTAAATCTATTCCAGGCTATAACGGTCGACTGGGTCGGTCGACCGGGCCTTATTCCAGGCCAAATCGATCGACCGGACTGGTCGACCGGTACAGCTGAAACCAGTAAAAACTGTGTTTAAAATTTTGAGTTTAATAAAAAATGTTCTTTTTAAAAATAGAGAATATATTATATAAGAATAACATTGAAAATCTTATTTGGCATGAAAAATTCAGTAGGAGGTTTTATTTTCATTTTCATTTATATTTATTAACAATATATTTTGTTTAATAATTAAGCGATAAACATGAGATGTTGAAGCCGAATACCTTGTTAAGGGTTCTGAACTTCTCCTCGAAATTCCTCTAGATAAGAGTTGAGGCACGCAATTGCCATCTCTATTTATTTGCTTAATTTGGTTAAATAAATTTTTATTTTGACAATATTCATATAAAACATTAAGTTAACAAAACATGATTTATGGACAAACAAAAACATGGCAAGTGATAGAAATCTAAACAAATTTAATACACAATCCAATCATACAAAAATATGGATATGCAAGTTTACACATGTAGGCATATTATCATAAAGATGTAACTAGAAAATCCTATATATATTAAAAGAAATATGAGGTGGAGAAGTTACCAAACCATGGGTAATCTCCAAAAATGGGTTCCTCTTTGATAGCGATGCAAGCGACAATGTATACGTTGAGCCTTGATGCATCCACCACCCGGGCACCATCTCCCCCTAAGTCTTGGAGGAGGATGACGCACTTGCATCAATTAAATTCGGTGTGTCTTTTGGTACCTAAATCTTTTTGGGTCCTATAGGGTAGTGTTTTCTCGAATCCAAACATTTTTATTGACAAGTTTAGTTTAGCATAACAAAATTTAGCTAAATGGCCTTTGCGGTCACAATGTGCACATATATAAATTTTACCATACATAAATGCATACTTGTGCATGTGTGTATGTTTGTGTGTGTTAGATGCATGATGATGAGTATGTTTCCCCTGGGATTTTCCTTTAGGAAATATAGATGCAAATTTAGTCATGTCAAAAGCACATTTCTTTAAAGTTGTATCCAAAACTTCAATACGTTTTTGGATTTCTAAAAATTCATTTTTATTACAAGTAGAAATACGGCTTTTTCCTTTACAAGATGTTTTGTATTTTTCAAAATCCTTTTTCATTTTCTCAAAAGAATTTGATAATTCATTTTTCTCTTATAAAACAAGCTCAAATTTATTCTTTAGGGAATCATTCTCCTTTTTCAATTTTTTATTTTGAGCAAGTGATATTTCATACCTACATTGTAATTCTTCAAAAAAATGTGTAAGTTCATCCATAGTTAAGTCTTCATCATCTAAAGAGTTTTCTAGACATACCTTGGAAGCATCATCGCCATGTACCATGAAACACATGTGAGCGGCGTCGATCTCCTCTTCGCATTTCGACTCCGAATCACCGCACGTGGCCACCATCGCCTTTTTCTTCTTTTGCCCGTTCTTGGAGGTATTAGCTTGTAGAGAGGGGCAATCAGCAATTAGGTGTCATGTCTTCTTGCAATGAAAACATGGACCCGGTTCCTCTCTCTTCTTTTCAAATCTTCCTTGAGGTCTTCCTCTTCGGAATTTGCTTTTGTAATCACCTAGGGGGGTGAATAGGTGACTAGCTAATCTAATGGTCAAGAAATGCGAAATTAAAACTTATTTAATGCAAACTAAAATTTCTTGAACTAAACACCACGTATAACACAAGAGCGTAGCCGGATTCTCCGTGAAGGGCTCTGGACTAACACCTTAAGATTCCTCTAAATAAGAGTTAAGGTGCCGCGTTGGCTCTCTTGGTTGAATACAAGTGTTAGCAAACAATCCCCAAGCATATAACAATTAAGAACACAATATATCAAGCATATAAAGATAAAGACAATATTAGCATGCAAGATATAAAGACAAGTAAGAGATAGAGAGAGAAATCGCAAACACGGGAGATTTATTTCGAGGTTCGAGCACACTTGCTCTACGTCCCCGCCTTCAACACTTGAAGGATTTCCACTAAAATCGATCCCACTGGATCACTTGGTGTCGCAACACCTACAAGCTCTTTGGACTCTCTAGTCCCTCTCTTGTTCCCGCAAGAACACGCCACAAGCCCACTAGCTCGCCGAGGCCGCACCTCAAACACCGAGTTCCCACTAATACCCGAAACAACGCGAATACACATGTCCGCCTCAAAGCAAAGATGAAGTCTTTGGTGATCACAACACTTTGATCACCTAAAAACAATCTCACAATAATACTCCTATAGGATGAATATATCAATGGATAGCTCAAGTGTTTGTGAGCAAAATAAGGATTGAAATTGTGGTGGAAAACACAAGAAAATCACTTTGAAAACTCTTAATAAACTCTCCTTTTGAATGGAAGTATTTGGCTCTTAAACTAGTGGAGAAACCTCTTAAAAGAGTAGAAAAAACTAGCTCTAAAAATCACTTGAAAACTTGTTAAAAACAGTCCCACAAAGCCCCCTCTTTATAAGCTAGAAAAAACTAGTCGTTAGGGCAAATTTACAGCCCAGACGGCTGTCGGTCGACCGGCCTGGTCGACCGGCCAACGGTCAGATTTCTGACCGTTGGAGCCTCGGTCGACCGGCCAGGTCGACCGTGGCCTGGAACAGAGAGCAAAGCTCTCTGCCGGTCGACCGGCCCGGTCGACCGGGGCTTCCTAGAAAGCAGAAGCTCTTTGGCGGTCGACCGGGTCAGTCGATTGGCCCTCTAGCCAAAACTAGCGTGCACGTTGGTGCACGTCAGTCGACCGACTCGGTTGGCCGACTTCTAACTCAGTCGACCGGTCCGGCCAACCGGCAGAAGCCAGACAGGACTTTTTTAGGGATTTAAAAGTTGTCTTTTTAGCTTAAATAAAATCCATAAATTTACGAAAAATCTACAAAAATAGGTTCAATATTATACTTTGATAAACAAACATGTTTGAGCAAAATCAAGACATGTTACAAATATTTTTGAACTATTTATGTAACTTAGAAATTTTGGCTAAAAATAAAAACCGTATTTTTTCAAATTTGTTTTTCCAAAATTTCTTCAAATACAAAAACAAAATAATTTAAACACTTTTAAAGCTTAGTATGTATGGATATGATCCACTACACATAAATGATGAAATATCTATGTTTTTGACAATAAGCACTAAAAATAGTTTTGGTTAAAGACATGTATATATATATATATAAATATTAAACTCTAAAAACCAAAACGGTATTTTTCCAAAATGAAAACTCTTTTGTATTTTTCCAAAATAAAAATTCTTTTATGAAAACACATCTAAATCAAGAGTGTGTGTATATTGTATACTTGAGCAATCCACCAACTATTCTATCCTTTACATTTTAACTAAAACAAAATCTTAATAAAAACAAACCTAGACACAAGTCTTGATCTTGAAGGTCTTCACTTGAAGTCTTCTCATTTTCTTGACTTGGTCCAAACTTGATCCAAAGAGTTAGAATCCTCTTGAGTACTTGATGTGGTCTTGATGCATAGGCTCTTGAATCCAACCATGCTAGCTCCAAAACTTTGTTGGCCCAAAGACCTATCACTCTAGTTTTGATGATGATCAACTCATGTAGTTATATTTGCTAATGATCTTGTTTAATTAGTGACAGATTCTTTATCAAGATCTTAGTAGGTGCAAAGCTCAACAAAGGATTAAATGTCAAGATTTGGAGCTAGCACGGGGTGATCCAAGGAGCTTTGGATCAAGCTTGGACCAAGTCAAGAAGATGAGAAGCCTTCAAGGGAAGACTTCAAGAAGTTGAAGACTTGTGTCTAGGTATAAGATTTTTATTTGTTTTAGATAAAAATGTAAAGGATAGAATAGATTGGTGGATTGCTCAAGTATATCTTACGCAGACACTCTTGATAGAATTGCTTTCATAAAAAGATTTTCATGTTTAGAAAAGAATTTTTATTGAGAAAAAGATTTTTCATTGGACAAAATACATGTCTTGGTTTTTGATGTTACCTATATACATATCTTTCAAAACCAAGTTTAGTGCTTTATGTCAAAAACTAGATATTTCATCTTGATTGTGTAGTGGATCATATCCATACACACTATGCTTTAAAGTATATCTTGTTTTTGTATTTGATGAAAATTTGGAAAAACATGTTGTTTTAGAAAAACAGTTTTTATTATGAGCCAATATTTCCAAGTTACAAAAATAGTCAAATCTTTAATAACATGCCTTGATTTTGTGCAATCATGTTTCTATATCATAAAACTATTTTTTGTAGAATTTATATGTATTTTTGGGGATTTTATAAAAAGATTTTTATACCAGTTTTCCAGACCAGAACTGGCCTGACAGGCTGGTCCGGTCGACCGGGCGGTCGACCGCACCAAGGGCCGGTCGACCCACGGTCGACCGGACGTGCACAGACGTGCACGCCTGTGTGCACTGGAGAACGGTCGACCGTTCCGGTCGACCACTTCAGAGAGTCTGCTCTCTGGAAATTCCGGTCGACCGCACCGGTCGACCGACAGAGAAGTAATTCTCTGCTCCAGGTGCGCGGTCGACCGGGCCGGTCGACCGGAGGCTCCAACGGTCGGATTCTTGACCGTTGGCGGTCGACCGGACCGGTCGACCGGCAGTACTGACAGATTCCAACGGCTAGTTTTCTGGCAGCCTATAAATTGGGGTTTTTGTCATTGTTTGAAGCTAAGATTTTAGGAGAGCTTTTGTCCAGTTATTTCCATTCTTTTAGCAGAGTTTTCTCCATAAAATAGAGTGCCAATATTTCCTATCAAAAGGGATTTTATCAAGAGAGTGTTTATTGTGATTTCTTGAGTTTTCCATCAAAGTTCTTTCCTTGATTTCTCACACTACACTTGAGCATCCATAGTTATATCTATCCTATAGGAGTGTTGTAGTGAGAGTTTTGTTAGGTGATCAAGTGTTTAGATCACCAAGATCTTTCTTTGTATTTGAGGAAGCGGGCAAGTGTGCTCGCGGTGTTTTGAGTTCGGGTGCGGACTTGTTGTACGAGGTGCGGCCTCGACGAGCCGGTGGGCCTGTGGTGTGTAAGGGACTTTGGGAGTCCGAGGGCTTGTAGGTGTTGCGGCACCAAGGAGAGATCCGGTTGGATCGTGCATAGTGGAAATCCTTCGTGTGTTGAAGGCGGGGATGTAGAGCAAGTGTGCTCGAACCTCGAAACAAACCCTTTGTGTTTGCGATTGCTCACTCTTGCTCTCTTACTCTTTTTGTCTCACTTATATCTTGCATTACTTTATAGTCTTTATCTCTTATATGCATGATATACCTTTGTGCTCATAATTGCTATACTTGCTTGGGATTGTTATTAACACTAGTATTCAACCAAGAGAGCCAACGCGGCACCTCAACCCATTCAAGGGGAATCTAGAGGAGTTTGTCCAGAGCCTCGCAAGGGGAATTCGGCAACACTCTTATGTTATACATAAGTGTTCAATTAAAAAAAAGTTAATTTGGTCAACTTAGTTTTAATTCCACATTATTTGTTCATAAGTGACCATTAGATTAGCCATCACCTATTCACCCCCCTCTAGGTGATCTTACAATTGGTATCAGAGCCAAGTGCTCTTGATATTAGGTCTAACAACCTAGAGTTAAAGATCCTCATTTTTAGGCTAATCACAATATTTTGTACACACACCATGGAGTTCATGTCACCACCCACCTTTGACATCCTTAACATCAACATTTGGAAGGTTAAGATGTCATTGTACCTCAAGACCTTAGGCATTCATGTATATCTTGCTACTACTAATGATTCATATTTTAATAATAGCAAGTACTTTGAGGCTAATGCAAAAGCCCTTCATGCTATCAAGTCAACCCTAAATGATGATTATTTATCTAGGGTTTCTAATGTTGAATCGGCTTTTGTAGTATGGAACATCATCACCTCCCTCGGCGAAAAAGATCTATACTATACGGGAGTGACTCGGACGTTGGAAGCGACATCCCCAACGTATGCTATATGGTCCAAGGGGATAACCCCCTTGAGGAAAATTCCGAGTCCGATGATGAGGACATGTCATATGATGAGCTATCTACTTTTTGTCATCTTTTGCTTGAAAAATATGACATGATTAGAAAAGAAAATAAAATTTGAAAAAGAACATTGCTTGCATGCATAAAAAACATGACTCATTTAGAGATAACATTGCATGCTTAGAAAAAGATAATAAAAGTTGGAAAAAGAAATTTGATTGCATGCATGTAGAAAATGATTCTTTTAGAAATAAACTTGCATGTTTAGAAAAAGAAAATGAAGATTTGAAAAATGAGAATATTTCCTTAATGTCTAAATTGAATGACTTATGTGAAGGGAACACTATTTTGAAAAATAAGATTGATTTGGTAGAAAAACAAAAGGAAGATGTTTTTCAAGAAAATATTACTTTGAAAAGAAAATTTATTGAAAAAGAAAAAGATTTTGTTTCACAAAAGAAAAAGAAAATTGATCATATATCTCATCATGCTTTACATGCCACCACAAATGAGATAAATGTTTTGAAAAATAAAATGGATAATTTGAGTTCAACTTTGAACTCTTGTGCATTTAATCATACTAAGTTGGAGTCAATGTTTTCAAAGAAACAAACTCCTCATGTTCATGCACATCACTCTCATCATCATGCTTATGTTGCACACCATGATCACAATCCTACACATAAGCATACTAAGGTGTACGTATGTACACATTGTGGTCGCAAAGGCCATTTAGCAAAATTTTGTTTTGATAAGAAACCTCATTTATATTTTGCTAAGTATAAAAGATTTTGGGATCCTTACAATAAAGCTAACCCCAAAGGACCCAAGAAAGTATGGGTACCAAAACCCCCACCCTTTGATTTTGATGTAGGTGAGGGCTCTCACAAAACGTGAGAGGATCGGTGCCTTGATAGCGGATGCAATGGACATGATGGACAAACTTTTGGATGCATTGCTATCAAGGAAATTTTGGTGGGTCAACCACCATGCTAGGAGCTATGGAGTTGGTAACAATTTCTAAACTCCTATTTCATTATGCACATGCTTTTAATTTCATGTATCATATAGCATTTTTTTTTGGGTGCTTCATGTGGCATTTACATGCTTAAATGTAGAATGTGTCAAAACTTGCATTTATACATATATGAATAGTGAACTACAATTGACTCATATATATTTGAACTTCATGCTCATTTGTATCCACTATATGCATGTGTATAGGCTAGTTTTGATGATTCGGTCATTTATACTTGTTATGCCTATCTTTGATCTTACTTCATGTATATGTGTGTTTATTTCAAATCTAATAAATATACATGTATACCCTTGAGTCATTTGCCTTCATGCAATATATATTGGACTCTTTTCATATTTGGGATATGTATGCATATTGTTAGAATTGGATAAATCATACATATACCATGAAGATTAGTATTTTAAATAAATAATAATAAAAAAAAATGATTTTTCATGTTTTTGATTTGTATTAAAGATTAAAACATGTGTAATACAAAATGTGATTTATGATCTTTTTGAGCTTGAATGACTATTTTCATAAAAATGCTATTTACATGATCTTTTGAACACTCATCTTTATGATACAAAATATTTTGAGCTTTATAGACCATGAGTGATTAAATCTTTATGTATTTAGCAATGCTTTATGAAAAATATATGATTTGTTTTAAGATGAAAAATAAGATTTTCATGAGATTCATGCTTCACTTTCTATTTTCATAATAATACCATCTACATAACTTTTGAACACTCACTTTTTAAGAAAATAGATAATTTTGAGCTTTATGGACTATGAGTGCTTGAACTTTTATGTATTTAGTATTATTCATGGAAAACATTTGACTTTGTATTTTTGAAGGATCTTTAACTAGTTTGTCAAAAATTCATTTAAACTAGTTATCTATTCTTCAAATTGATTCACATGATCCTATTTTTAATCATATGGATAAATTCTTTTGTATTTTCAAAATTTATTTGATGCTTCATGATTTGAATATTAGTTTAAATGTTAGCATTTGTCAACACTTGGATTTATACTTATACACATTATGGATCACAAATAAATCTATATATGATTGGGTTTGAATGCTTATTTGTGCCCATTAGGTGTGCTAGTATAGCCTAAGTTTTGATGATTATTACATTTTAAACTTGTATTCCCATTTCGGATTTATGCTATGATCGTGTGCTTTCATTTCATGTATATGTTTGTCTTGCCAAAACATTAAGATATACATGGATACCTCTTGAGTCATTTGCCTTTCATGCAAATCTATATATGGACTCAATTGTATTTTAAGGATATGTATGTATACTTAATGTCTTGTCAAAACATACATATATCTTGAAATATAAATTTTTGTTTTTAATAAAAATTTTGTAATTTTTCAATAAAATTTTTTTGATGGATTTCATGATTTCAAAATTTTAAGGAATATTGAGTTTTATTGCTATTTTTCATGATACCATGTTCCACATAACACTAGCACACTCACTTCTTTTTGATATGGACTTTATGGATAGAGTGCTTTTTAGTGCCTTGTGTTTCATTGATATTTCATGAAAAACTTTTGACTTATTCCTTGATTGAAGGATTCCGTACTAGTTGTTAAACACCTTCATTTAACTAGTTCGAATTCTTCATGTGGTAGATTTTATGATATATACACTTAAGCTTAATCTTACAGTAATGCATAGTTTCAATTGGATAGTTTCAATTGGTATCAATATGACCTCTTATTGTGTATACTCATATGTTGTTCTTTCATATATGTATGTATCTACTTAAATTGGTATACTCTTTTCATACATATATATGATTGTTGTGTGCTTGTATTAAAATGGATTTATATTTTAAAGCTCAATAGTTGTTAATGCTAAGCTTACTTCAAATCTTATTTATTTTAAAGCTTATGCATTGTATTTCAAAATTGGTATCAAAATTCAAAATTTGATTGTTCTACATTTGGTACCTTAAAAGAAAGTTGTGTATTTTAAGATATTTCAAAATTTTGTTTTCATAAGAAAAGTTCAAAATTTTGTCTTGTTAAAGAAATATTCAAAATTTTTGATTTGTATTTCCTATATGCAAGGAGAGCTTAACATCTCTCTTACATATGGATTCATGTTGAGTATATTATAAATTGAAGAGCTTGACAACTCTTCTTTATATGATATACGTGTGTAGGGGAGCTTCACATCTCCTCTTATGCATTACATAATATGTGTTATGTGAGTTAGGGCTTGTCATCCCTTCTTCATGTAATGCATATGTGTAGGGAAGTTAACTTAGCGTCTTCCTCTTCATGAATGTATATCGCATATAAATCTTATTTATTGATTTGATTTTACCCTCCTTGATTTCCTTATTTTTGACAAAAAGGGGAGAAAATTTGTTTGATGATTTGAACTTTGAACCCTTTGTTGATGATTGACAAAAAGGGGGAGAAGTATTTCAGTTATATGCATGATTTCCTTAAGGGGGAGAAGTATTTGTTCCTTACTTAAGGGAGAGAAAGATTTTGAGATGATTTTGAGTTTTAATACTTGTGCTTTTACTCATGCATAGCAATAATATAATAAGATAAAAGTTTGAGAAAAAGATTTATGCATTCATTTGCATACATATTTATGTGCTTTAATGTCATATCTATTTATTTCTAGTGATGCATGAGTTAAGGGGGAGCTTCTTTGAAGCTTTACTTTAATCCATGCATATATAACTTCATGAGTTTTGTCATCATCAAAAAGGGGGAGATTGTTGGCCCAAAGGCCTATCACTCTAGTTTTGATGATGATCAACTCATGTAGTTATATTTGCTAATGATCTTGTTTAATTAGTGACAGATTCTTTATCAAGATCTTAGTAGGTGCAAAGCTCAACAAAGGATTAAAGTCAAGATTTGGAGTTAGCACGGGGTGATCCAAGGAGCTTTGGATCAAGCTTGGACCAAGTCAAGAAGATGAGAAGCCTTCAAGGGAAGACTTCAAGAAGTTGAAGACTTGTGTCTAGGTATAAGATTTTTATTTGTTTTAGATAAAAATGTAAAGGATAGAATAGATTGGTGGATTGCTCAAGTATATCTTACGGACACACTCTTGATAGAATTGCTTTCATAAAAAGATTTTCATGTTTAGAAAAGAATTTTTATTGAGAAAAAGATTTTTCATTAGACAAAATACATGTCTTGGTTTTTGATGTTACCTATATACATATCTTTCAAAACCAAGTTTAGTGATTTATGTCAAAAACTAGATATTTCATCTTGATTGTGTAGTGGATCATATCCATACACACTATGCTTTAAAGTATATCTTGTTTTTGTATTTGATGAAAATTTGGAAAAACATGTTGTTTTAGAAAAACAGTTTTTATTATGAGCCAATATTTCCAAGTTACAAAAATAGTCAAATCTTTAATAACATGCCTTGATTTTGTGCAAGCATGTTTCTATATCATAAAACTATTTTTTGTAGAATTTATATGTATTTTTGGGGATTTTATAAAAAGATTTTTATACCAGTTTTCCAGACCAGAACTAGCCTGACAGGCTGGTCCGGTCGACCGGGCGGTCGACCGCACCAAGGGCCGGTCGACCCACGGTCGACCGGACGTGCACAGACGTGCACGCCTGTGTGCACTGGAGAACGGTCGACCGTTCCGGTCGACCGCTTCAGAGAGTCTGCTCTCTGGAAATTCCGGTCGACCGCACCGGTCGACCGACAGAGAAGTAATTATCTGCTCCAGGTGCGCGGTCGACCGGGCCGGTCGACCGGAGGCTCCAACGGTCGGATTCTTGACCGTTGCGGTCGACCGGACCGGTCGACCGGCAGTACTGACAGATTCCAACGGCTAGTTTTCTGGCAGCCTATAAATTGGGGTTTTTGTCATTATTTGAAGCTAAGATTTTAGGAGAGCTTTTGTCCAGTTATTTCCATTCTTTTAGCAGAGTTTTCTCCACAAATTAGAGTGCCAATATTTCCTATCAAAAGGGATTTTATCAAGAGAGTGTTTATTGTGATTTCTTGAGTTTTCCATCAAAGTTCTTTCCTTGATTTCTCACACTACACTTGAGCATCCATAGTTATATCTATCCTATAGGAGTGTTGTAGTGAGAGTTTTGTTAGGTGATCAAGTGTTTAGATCACCAAGATCTTTCTTTGTATTTGAGGAAGCGGGCAAGTGTGCTCGCGGTGTTTTGAGTTCGGGTGCGGACTTGTTGTACGAGGTGCGGCCTCGACGAGCCGGTGGGCTTGTGGTGTGTATAAGGGACTTTGGGAGTCCGAGGGCTTGTAGGTGTTGCGGCACCAAGGAGAGATCCGGTTGGATCGTGCATAGTGGAAATCCTTCGTGTGTCGAAGGCGGGGATGTAGAGCAAGTGTGCTCGAACCTCGAAACAAACCCTTTGTGTTTGCGATTGCTCACTCTTGCTCTCTTACTCTTTTTGTCTCACTTATATCTTGCATTACTTTATAGTCTTTATCTCTTATATGCATGATATACCTTTGTGCTCATAATTGCTATACTTGCTTGGGATTGTTATTAACACTAGTATTCAACCAAGAGAGCCAACGCGGCACCTCAACCCATTCAAGGGGAATATAGAGGAGTTTGTCCAGAGCCTCGCAAGGGGAATTCGGCAACACTCTTATGTTATACATAAGTGTTCAATTAAAAAAAGTTAATTTGGTCAACTTAGTTTTAATTCCGCATTATTTGTTCATAAGTGACCATTAGATTAGCCATCACCTATTCACCCCCCCCCCTCTAGGTGATCTTACAAACTTGACTTTAAATCCTTTATTGAAGCTAAACACGAACTAAGATCTTGATCATAAATCTGAAACTAATTAAACACAAGATCATTAGTAGTATAACTACATGAGTTGATCATCATCCAAACTAGAGTGATAGGCCTTTGGGCCAACAATCTCCCCCTTTTTGATGATGACAAAACTCATAGAGTTATATATGCATGGATTAAAGTAAAGCTTCAATGAAGCTCCCCCTTAACTCATGCATCACAATAAATAAATAGATATGGCAATAAAGCATATAAACTAAATAAACATGTATGCAAATATAAGGATATAAACATGCCAATCATCAAATTCTTTTTCTCCTATTTGCAACACAAAACAATATGCATAAACAAGAATTTCTTTTCCAAAACATGCATATATACTAAAATACTTCTCCTCCTTTTTGTCAATCACCAACAAAGGGGTTAAAGTAAACACAAAATAATGTTCTCCCCCTTTGTGTCAAAAATAAAAATCAACAAAGGGATGAAATCAAACAAATCAATAAAAGAGATATATGCGATATACATTTGTAACACCCCGCTCCCGGAATACGTACTTAGATGCGTATTCAGATTTCTCGATCGTATTTTTCGATTTACTTCCTGTATTTGTTTTGTATTTTGAATTCTTTATATGATTGTTTTGTCTTGGATTTGGATTCGTGGATTCGGAGTCAACCTTAGTTTGAACCGAAGGCCCGATCCTAGAGTATTGCTCGATTTGGATATTCCGGTATTCCGATTTGACCGATTTCAGTTTTAAACATCGTTTTCTAATATTTTAGATTTTCTATGATTTTCTGGAATTTTCTTGGATTAAATGGTAAATCTTCAAAACCGGTGTCGGCCAGTACCGTTGACCGATTCCCGGAATTTTAATTTACAAACGGTTTGGAATTTCTAAAAGTGCCTTTAGACATTATTTCTTAAAATCATATTTTCTATCTAAATACATTTTCTGGGATTTTCCTGAATTTATTGAAAGCCCGGCCAATCCGGCATATACCGAGATTGACGGCTGACCTTATGATTTTTATCTTGAAAATGAGATTGAATCTTTGAAAACCGATTTCACCAAAAATCATTTTATAATATTTATGATTTTTAAGAATTTTTGGGAAGCCTTCCGGATTACTTTATTTTTGGGCCTTTCCGGTGTTTTCCCAGTTACCGAGGAGATTGTCCCGTATATTCCACTTTGTCTTTTTCCATTTTCTCTCTCTTCTTCCTCAAACGCGGATCTCACCAACCTGGGATTCCGCATTTATTGTGAAGATCCTCCCCATTCCGCATTTAATGCACTTCAGATCAAATCCCATCAAGTATCATGACTCTCTCTCTCCTCGGATAAACGCAGCCTTAATCACTGCGTTTAGCCCATTTGGCCTAAACGCAGAAGTGTGCTGCGTTTCATTATGAGAAACGCAAGAATCTTCCCTTGTTCTTTTGCGTTTTGTGTGCAACATCATTACTTTACCCTCCTTTCTCTCTCCTCATTAAATGCTTCCCTTCCAAATTGTCATTTCCAAGACACCCCCATTCCCTTCTCCCCATCTACAACCGGCCATGTGGCCAAGAGACATCAAATCCTCCTCAATCTTGCAAATACCCCCCTCTTCTTTAATTATTTGCACCCCTTCATAACCCAACTCCTATAAATACCCCCTCTCCTTCTCTCTCTTCATTTTACTTCTCCTTCTCCTTCTTTGCTTCCTGCAGCCAACAGAGAAGCCACCAAGAGAGAGAGCTCCTTCTCTTGCTTCCTTTGTTTACCTAAACTCCATCTTCTCCATAACTTCTTCACCAAACTTCACCACCTTCAACCTCCTTCCATCACTTTGTGAGAACCGACTCCTCCTTTTGGATTGGGGCCGTGTTCCTCTCCGTTGGCAAGACTTAGAACCGGCCACTCCTTTTGAATTGGGGCCGTGTTCTTCTCCGTTGGCAAGACTTAGGGCCGGTACCCTCCTTTTGGATTGGGGCCGAACTTTCCTTCGTCGGGCGCAACAAAGGAATCTTGTCAGCGAGTGATTTTCCTCGCCAAGACTTTCCTAACGCGGATCGCAACCCCACGTCTGGGCAATCCCTTAACGCGCTCCGCGCGTTTCTGTATTGGCGTGACGCAGAGTTTATACTCGCGTCCGCATTTCCTTCATGGACACGGGACTTGAACCCCGCGTTTATGACACCATCGCGACGCGATCCCCGCGTCTGTGATTCCCGCGTTTGTGTTCTTCTTGTGTTAACGCGACGCAGAACCCACGTCCGCGTCCGCGTTTCCCTCGCGTCCGCACTTGAACGCAGACCTCGCGTTTGAGGCATCTTGCGACGCGAACCCCGCGTCTGCTATTTCCGCGTCTGTGATTCCCGTGTCTGTTATTCTCGCGACGCTAACTCCCGCGTCTGCGACCCTCGCGTCTCCCTTCCAAAACCCGCGTCTTCCTGTGCACTCTCTCCTTACATATATGGCGCGAGTTCCATGGATTCCAGACTTTCGGCTTTCCGGGGATTTAGGCGAGTGTTCTCGCTATCGTCTTGGCTTTCCCATTTCATTGATTTTGCGAGTGTTCTCGCTATCCTCTTGACTTCCTATTGATTATGCGAGTGATCTCGCTTTATTCTTGGCTTTCCTATTTTATGTGGTACTAACGTTGCAGGTACTCTCGCGACGCTAACTCCCGCGTCTACGACCCTCGCGTCTCACTTCCAAAACCCGCGTCTTCCTGTGCACTCTCTCCTTTCATAATTATGGCGCGTCCCAAGTTCAGTGGATTTCGGACCCTTCGGCATATCTGGTGATTTAGGCGAGTGCCTTCGCTCTCGCTTTCCTCTTGACTTCCTATTTTCATTGGGTTTCCCCGCTTGTCGGATCGTCATGTATTTTACTCCATATATATTTATGATAACACTTGCCATGCCTGTCATGTACATACTACTATCTAACACCTGGTTGTATACCTGGCACCTGACTTGTTACTACTTGACCCTGATTCATGTTATACTACCTGTCTCCAGTTATGACTTGACTTATCACCTGACCCCTGTATTCATGTACTCCTGTATCTCTTATATCGTGCTAACATGCAGCGGATCCTGATCTTGAATGGAACTAAGTGCCACGCAGAGCAAAGTGCCACACATTGCACCTAGTGGGGGCCACCTCTTGAATCTGTGGGGGCCACCTCTAGAATCCAATTCCCTCAGAACAAAGTGCCACATGGAACAAAGTGCCACACGGAACAAAGTGCCACACCATACACCTGGTGGGGGCCACCTCTTGAATCTGTGGGGGCCACCTCTTGAATCTGTGGGGGCCACCTCTTGAATCCGAAGGGCTACTTTTCTCCTGTTTGTGCCGCTGAATGATAGCATGATGTGTCGTGATACAGTGATTCCCGTTATGACACCTGTTTCGGACTCCTGTTATGATGCCCATTATGATCCCTGTTATGCCCGTTATGATTCCTGTTATGATACCAGTTATGACTCCTGTTTTGATTCCTGTTATGACTCCCGTTATGCACTCCTGTTATGATTCCCGTTATGGATGCCTGTTATGGACTCCTGTTATGTGCTCCTGTCACTCCTGTTATGACTATTGTGTGGTTTGCAACTCGGGTTGTATGTGCTTGGATTACGATGATATGAGATAAAGGTATATAGATGAGGGTTTCCTTGTTTGGATTATTCCTTCGACGTACTAGTCTCATGGAAGCGTAACCTAAGCTTGTACAATCGGTTTTACTCGTAATCGGGTTTTATATCGGATTTCCTGTTTTATGATGATTATATTATACCTGTTCCTACCTGCTATACTTGTATACACCTTTGTGCTTATCCTTGCTCGCCATTTGGCTTTTGCTTCACCACTCGCCTGGGGAGTATCATTTGACTCCCCTGGATCCTCATGTCCAGGTTTTGGAGCTTGGAGCGTGTGGATTCTCCCAGTTGCTGATCAGAGTGGCGCAGCGGAAGCATGGACCCCCAGCTGACCGTTCAGAGCTCTATTCTTCCAGGCCCCCTGTATGCCTCTCGAGTTTTCCCTTTGTAAACTCGTGAGTGCCCTTTTTACCGTTTACTCCTGTACATCCCTTGTATTCTCGCAATTGCGCCATTCTGGTGATGTAATATTATTGTAATATCGGATCACCTCTGGTGATAACTTTGTAATTGTACTCATATGTTGGAATGCATAATGCACCACTTGCTTCCGTACTCTGATTCTTGCCTGTACTGATGCTTAGCGTATATACGTGAAGGTACTTCTGACTTGCGTATATACGTTGCAGTGACGTCCCCGTATCAGCGGGATCGGGGCGTTACAGGTTGGTACAGAGCTTAGGCTCTCCCATCCTCAGTACGTCCAGATGGCAAATTAATGGTAAAGAAATTTGCAACTGGAATGCATGAGTCCTGGTTATACAATCCAACTACAAGTACAGAGTTATCTATTTCCTTGACCATCCTTCCTTTGATTCCTAATCCCTCCTACCTTTCCCCTGTTTTGGTTTTTCGAAGCCTTTATACCAACTTAAGATATGAATAGACTAGAGAGGTAGTGGCTGGTTCTGAATGAAGCTATGACGTGATCTCTTCGGACATCTCTATGAAGCTTGGTATTCTCAGGATTGATCTCGAACGGGTTATCTTTCAGAAGTCAGTAGTCGGAATTCTCTATGGATATTCTACAGAGTGATCGATGCCTGGTCTTCGGAATTCTTAAATATCGGTCTTCTTTATTTATGCTCAGGACTATCAGGGTTTTCTTATCCTCAGTATTCTGGCGTATTCTCAGAGCGACATTAAGTATGCAGTACAGTGGAAATTTTATTGCAGAGCTGTGTTATCAGTCGGTATTATCTGGCATCATTCAAAGACTTATGCAGCCGGAAGTGCAGAAGATTTCTATATTCGGGTTATTGATCAGTCAACTTGAGAGCCCTACCTATAGTACTTCGTATCTTAATTGGTATAAATTCCGCCCTTGTCCCCTTTGTGTTCATTTTACCCCTTATCGAAATTGCGAGGACGCAATTTTTGTAAGGTGGATGGAATGTAACACCCCGCTCCCGGAATACGTACTTAGATGCGTATTCAGATTTCTCGATCGTATTTTTCGATTTACTTCCTGTATTTGTTTTGTATTTTGAATTCTTTATATGATTGTTTTGTCTTGGATTTGGATTCGTGGATTCGGAGTCAACCTTAGTTTGAACCGAAGGCCCGATCCTAGAGTATTGCTCGATTTGGATATTCCGGTATTCCGATTTGACCGATTTCAGTTTTAAACATCGTTTTCTAATATTTTAGATTTTCTATGATTTTCTGGAATTTTCTTGGATTAAATGGTAAATCTTCAAAACCGGTGTCGGCCAGTACCGTTGACCGATTCCCGGAATTTTAATTTACAAACGGTTTGGAATTTCTAAAAGTGCCTTTAGATATTATTTCTTAAAATCATATTTTCTATTTAAATACATTTTCTGGGATTTTCCTGAATTTATTGAAAGCCCGGTCAATCCGGCATATACCGAGATTGACGGCTGACCTTATGATTTTTATCTTGAAAATGAGATTGAATCTTTGAAAACCGATTTCACCAAAAATCATTTTATAATATTTATGATATTTAAGGATTTTTGGGAAGCCTTCCGGATTACTTTATTTTTGGGCCTTTCCGGTGTTTTCCCAGTTACCGAGGAGATTGTCCCGTATATTCCACTTTGTCTTTTTCCATTTTCTCTCTCTTCTTCCTCAAACGCGGATCTCACCAACCTGGGATTCCGCATTTATTGTGAAGATCCTCCCCATTCCGCATTTAATGCACTTCAGATCAAATCCCATCAAGTATCATGACTCTCTCTCTCCTCGGATAAACGCAGCCTTAATCACTGCGTTTAGCCCATTTGGCCTAAACGCAGAAGTGTGCTGCGTTTCATTATGAGAAACGCAAGAATCCTCCCTTGTTCTTTTGCGTTTTGTGTGCAACATCATTACTTTACCCTCCTTTCTCTCTCCTCATTAAATGCTTCCCTTCCAAATTGTCATTTCCAAGACACCCCCATTCCCTTCTCCCCATCTACAACCGGCCATGTGGCCAAGAGACATCAAATCCTCCTCAATCTTGCAAATACCCCCCTCTTCTTTAATTATTTGCACCCCTTCATAACCCAACTCCTATAAATACCCCCTCTCCTTCTCTCTCTCTTCATTTTACTTCTCCTTCTCCTTCTTTGCTTCCTGCAGCCAACAGAGAAGCCACCAAGAGAGAGAGCTCCTTCTCTTGCTTCCTTTGTTTACCCAAACTCCATCTTCTCCACAACTTCTTCACCAAACTTCACCACCTTCAACCTCCTTCCATCACTTTGTGAGAACCGACTCCTCCTTTTGGATTGGGGCCGTGTTCCTCTCCGTTGGCAAGACTTAGAACCGGCCACTCCTTTTGGATTGGGGCCGTGTTCTTCTCCGTTGGCAAGACTTAGGGCCGGTACCCTCCTTTTGGATTGGGGCCGAACTTCCCTTCGTCGGGCGCAACAAAGGAATCTTGTCAGCGAGTGATTTTCCTCGCCAAGACTTTCCTAACGCGGATCGCAACCCCACGTCTGGGCAATCCCTTAACGCGCTCCGCGCGTTTCTGTATTGGCGTGACGCAGAGTTTATACTCGCGTCCGCATTTCCTTCATGGACACGGGACTTGAACCCCGCGTTTATGACACCATCGCGACGCGATCCCCGCGTCTGTGATTCCCGCGTTTGTGTTCTTCTTGTGTTAACGCGACGCAGAACCCACGTCCGCGTCCGCGTTTCCCTCGCGTCCGCACTTGAACGCAGACCTCGCGTTTGAGGCATCTTGCGACGCGAACCCCGCGTCTGCTATTTCCGCGTCTGTGATTCCCGTGTCTGTTATTCTCGCGACGCTAACTCCCGCGTCTGCGACCCTCGCGTCTCCCTTCCAAAACCCGCGTCTTCATGTGCACTCTCTCCTTACATATATGGCGCGAGTTCCATGGATTCCAGACTTTCGGCTTTCCGGGGATTTAGGCGAGTGTTCTCGCTATCGTCTTGGCTTTCCCATTTCATTGATTTTGCGAGTGTTCTCGCTATCCTCTTGACTTCCTATTGATTATGCGAGTGATCTCGCTTTATTCTTGGCTTTCCTATTTTATGTGGTACTAACGTTGCAGGTACTCTCGCGACGCTAACTCCCGCGTCTACGACCCTCGCGTCTCACTTCCAAAACCCGCGTCTTCCTGTGCACTCTCTCCTTTCATAATTATGGCGCGTCCCAAGTTCAGTGGATTTCGGACCCTTCGGCATATCTGGTGATTTAGGCGAGTGCCTTCGCTCTCGCTTTCCTCTTGACTTCCTATTTTCATTGGGTTTCCCCGCTTGTCGGATCGTCATGTATTTTACTCCATATATATTTATGATAACACTTGCCATGCCTGTCATGTACATACTACTATCTAACACCTGGTTGTATACCTGGCACCTGACTTGTTACTACTTGACCCTGATTCATGTTATACTACCTGTCTCCAGTTATGACTTGACTTATCACCTGACCCCTGTATTCATGTACTCCTGTATCTCTTATATCGTGCTAACATGCAGCGGATCCTGATCTTGAATGGAACTAAGTGCCACGCAGAGCAAAGTGCCACACATTGCACCTAGTGGGGGCCACCTCTTGAATCTGTGGGGGCCACCTCTAGAATCCAATTCCCTCAGAACAAAGTGCCACATGGAACAAAGTGCCACACGGAACAAAGTGCCACACCATACACCTGGTGGGGGCCACCTCTTGAATCTGTGGGGGCCACCTCTTGAATCTGAAGGGCTACTTTTCTCCTGTTTGTGCCGCTGAATGATAGCATGATGTGTCGTGATACAGTGATTCCCGTTATGACACCTGTTTCGGACTCCTGTTATGATGCCCGTTATGATCCCTGTTATGCCCGTTATGATTCCTGTTATGATACCTGTTATGACTCCTGTTTTGATTCCTGTTATGACTCCCGTTATGCACTCCTGTTATGATTCCCGTTATGGATGCCTGTTATGGACTCCTGTTATGTGCTCCTGTCACTCCTGTTATGACTATTGTGTGGTTTGCAACTCGGGTTGTATGTGCTTGGATTACGATGATATGAGATAAAGGTATATAGATGAGGGTTTCCTTGTTTGGATTATTCCTTCGACGTACTAGTCTCATGGAAGCGTAACCTAAGCTTGTACAATCGGTTTTACTCGTAATCGGGTTTTATATCGGATTTCCTGTTTTATGATGATTATATTATACCTGTTCCTACCTGCTATACTTGTATACACCCTTGTGCTTATCCTTGCTCGCCATTTGGCTTTTGCTTCACCACTCGCCTGGGGAGTATCATTTGACTCCCCTGGATCCTCATGTCCAGGTTTTGGAGCTTGGAGCGTGTGGATTCTCCCAGTTGCTGATCAGAGTGGCGCAGCGGAAGCATGGACCCCCAGCTGACCGTTCAGAGCTCTATTCTTCCAGGCCCCCTGTATGCCTCTCGAGTTTTCCCTTTGTAAACTCGTGAGTGCCCTTTTTACCGTTTACTCCTGTACATCCCTTGTATTCTCGCAATTGCGCCATTCTGGTGATGTAATATTATTGTAATATCGGATCACCTCTGGTGATAACTTTGTAATTGTACTCATATGTTGGAATGCATAATGCACCACTTGCTTCCGTACTCTGATTCTTGCCTGTACTGATGCTTAGCGTATATACGTGAAGGTACTTCTGACTTGCGTATATACGTTGCAGTGACGTCCCCGTATCAGCGGGATCGGGGCGTTACAACATTCATGAAGAGGAAGACGCTAAGTTAACTTCCCTACATATATGCATTACATGAAGAAGGGATGACAAGCCCTAACTCACATAACGCATAATATGCAATGCATAAGAGGATATGTAAAGCTCCTCCTGCACACGTGTGTCGCATAAAGAAGAATTGTCAAGCTCCTCAAGATAAGATACACTCAACATGAATCTATATGTAGAAGAGATATTAAGCTCCCCTTACATATAGGCAATACACATCAGAACATTTTTAATTTTCTCAATAAAATAAATTTTGAGATCTTCTTAAATCAAATTTTAAGATATCATATAACAAAATTTTTAAGATATCAATTGTAAATAAACATTACAAATTTTTAATTTCTTAAATCAACAAATCAATTAGAGATATCACAAGATTTAGATACCATATGAAATAGAAAATTTGTGATACCAATTGAAATTGAAATACTTAAACATATTGATACAAATTGAAATATATGGATACCAATTGAAATTAATAGATACCAATTGAAGATTATTGTACATTTATGATATCAATAAAAATACCAATTTAAAAATAATGCCTAAGCTTGTTAAAATATCAAATCAGATACTAATTGAAAATAAAGGTTTGAATCAAGCTTAGCATAAACAAACTTTGTGCTTTAAACATGTAAAACAATTTTAAATTAAGCACAAACAAGTCATATATATGTATGAAAATGATAATACCAATAGAAATTGACATAATTTGAAATTGAAAGCATACATATATATAAACAAGATTATGAATATACAAAATATATCAATTGTGATACCAAATGAAATTATGATACCAATTGAGATTATGAAGTGAAATTAGTGTATAACTCATAAAGATCCACCCTTTTCATGCACATGATAAAAAATATGTAATTTGAGTATACAAGACATGGTCGCCCATCTGTCCGCCCATTAAGGGGTTGGTAGGGGTTTTCAAAAAATAAGTGTTTGAAAATATTTTTATTGTGAAAACACTACCAAATGAAGAATAATAACTAGTTAAAAGTAATTTTTGAAAAACTAGTTAAAAATCCTTCAAAACATGAAACCAAATCATATGTCTATCATGAAACATACTAAATACATAAGAATTGACACTCGAAATCTATAAGGCTCAAAAATAATCATGAAACAAAGTCATGAATAAACAAATAAAGTGTGAGAGTACAAAAATCATGTAATTAGCATTTTTCATGAAGATAATCAATGAAGCTCAAAACAAATATCATTTAATCAAACAAATATGAACATCATGAAAATTCATTTTTCATATAAAGATGAAAAATCATAAAAATTCATTTTCATCTTAAAAACAAACTTCTAGGTATATGTATGTTTTTATCTAAAACTAATAATATGCATACATATCCCAAACATAAAAAGAGTTCATAAGATAAATTGCATGAAGGCAAATGACTCACGGGGTATACATGTATATCTATTAAATTTGAATACAAAATGTATATACATGAAGTAAAACATGAAAATTGGTAAAATAAGTGTAAATGAGGAAATCATCAAAACTAGCCTATCATGTGCATATAGTGAGTACAAATGAACAATAAAGTGCTAACATATATGAATCAATTTGTTGCTCGCTACTTGTACATGTATAAACACAAGTTTTGACAAAAACTACATCTAAACTAGTATTTACCACATGAAGTACAAAACAAATAAAACATGAACATGCTAAAAATATCATATAAGAAAAAGCATGTAAATAAATTAGGAGTTTTAGAGATAGTTACTAAACCAAAGAACAATGCTCTAAGTCTCCAAAACATGGTGGTTGTCCTACCAAACTTCCTTGATAGCAGTGCATCAAATGTGTGTCCATCATGTCCATGTGCATCTACCATCAAGGCACCATCCCTCTCACGTTTTGTGAAAGCCCGCACCTACATCAAATACAAAAGGTGGAGATTTTGGTACCCATTTCCTTTTGGGTACTTGAGGGTTAGCATTGTAAGGAATCCAAACCTTTTTGTTAGCAAAATTTGAAGAATTTATTCTATCATAATAAAATCTTGTAAATGGCCTTTGCGACCACAATGTGTACACTTGTCTACTCTAGGATGCATATGTGTATGAGTGTAATCATGACGTGCAAAGTGTGCATATGTATGTTGTGGGTGTTGTGCATGAATATGTGGAGTTTGTTTCTTTTGAAACAAGGATTCCAATTTTTTATGGTTAAATGCACAATTTCTCAAAGTTGAGCTTAAACAATCTATTCTATTTTTAAAAATTTAATCTCATTTTGATTAATAGTGACATGAAAAGCATGGTGAGAATGAGAATCATTTTCTTATTCTTTTTAGAAACATTTTCTTTTCCTTTTTCAACAATTTTTCTTTTTAAAGAGTTGCTTTCGTTCAAATCAACTTTTTTTGTTTTTCCACCAAAACAATTTTATTTTTCAAAGAAGTGATTCCTTCACAAAGATCATTTAATTTAGAAAGCAAGGAAACATTTTATTTTTCAAACTTTCATTATCTTTTTCAAAGCTTGCAATTTTATTTTTAAAAGACTCATTTTCTTTTAAAATATTTTCAAATCTAGTTTGAAAAGAATCCTCTTCTTTTAACATGCAATCAATTTTATTTTTCATTTTCTTATTATCCTTTTTACGCATGTCATATTTTTCAAGAAGTTGTTGACAAAATGATTCAAGCTCATCATAAGACATATCAACATCTTCATCTACCTCGGATTCGGTAGTTACCTCAAGGGGGTTATCCCCTTAGACCATGTAGCATACGTTGGAAGTATCACTTTCAACATCCGAGTCGCTTTCCGCATAATATTGTTCATTTTCGCCAAGGGATATGATGGTGTTCCAAACTACAAAAGCCGAGTCAATATTAGCAACCCTACATAAATAATCATTGTTTAGGGTACTCTTCAAAGCATGAATGGCTTTTGAGTTAGCCTCAATAAACTTGCTATTATTAACATATGAATCTTTAGTGGTAGCAAGATAAATATGAATGCCTAGGCCTTTGAGGTACATAGACATCTTAACCTTCCATGTTGGGATGTTAAGGATGTCAAAGGTGGTAGGTGACATGAAATCCATAGTGTGTGTAAACAAATATTGTGATTAGCTATAAATGAGGATCTTTAATTCTAGGTTGTTAGACCCAAATCAAGAGTACATGGCTCTGATACCACTTGTAATCACCTAGAGGGGGTGAATAGGTGACTAGCTAATCTAATGGTTAATAAATGCAGAATTAAAGCTTATTTAATGCAAACTAAAATTTCTTGAACTAAACACCACGTATAACACAAAAGTGTAGCCAGATTCCCCGTGAAGGGCTCTGCAATAACTCCTCAAGATTCCTCTACATAAGAGTTGAGGTGCCGCGTTGGCTCTCTTGGTTGAATACAAGTGTTAGTAAACAATCCTTCAAGCATATAACAATTAAGCACATAATATATCAAGCATATAAAGATAAAGATAATATTAGCATGCAAGATATAAAGACAAGTAAGAGATAGAGAGAGAGCAATTGCAAACACAGGAGATTTGTTTCGAGGTTCGAGCACACTTGCTCTACGTCCCCGCCTTCAACACTTGAAGGATTTTCACTAAAATCGATCCCACCGGATCACTTGGTGCCGCAACACCTACAAGCTCTTTGGACTCTCTAGTCCCTCTCTTGTTCTCGCAAGAACACACCGCAAGCCTACTAGCTCTCCAAGGCCGCACCTCAAACACCGAGTTCCCACTAGAACCGAAACAACATGAACACACACGTCCGCCTCCTCAAAGCAAAGATAAAGTCTTTGGTGATCACAACACTTTGATCACCTAAAAACAATCTCACAATAACACTCCTATAGGATGAATATATCAATGGATAGCTCAAGTATTTGTGAGAAAAACAAGGATTGAAATTGTGGTAGAAAACACAAGAAAATCACTTTTGAAAACTCTTGATAAACTCTCCTTTTGAATGGAAGTATTTGGCTCTTAAACAAGTGGAGAAACCTCTTAAAAGAGTAGGAAAAACTAGCTCTAAAAACCACTTGAAAATTTGTTAAAAACAGTCCCATAAAGCCCCCTCTTTATAGGTTAGAAAAAATTAGCCGTTGGGGTAAATTTACAGCCCAGACGGCTGTCGGTCGACCGGCCCGGTCGATGGCCAACGGTCAGATTTTTGACCGTTGGAGCCTTGGTAGACCGTGGCCTGGAACAGAGAGCAGAGCTCTCTGCCGGTCGACCGGCCCAGTCGACCGGGGCTTTCCAGAGAGCTTCTGCTCTCTGGCAGTCGACCGGGTCGGTCGACCGGCCCTCCAGCCAAAACTGGCGTGCACGTTTATGCACGTCAGTCGACCGACTCAGTCGACCGACTTCTAGCTCGGTCGACCGGTCCGGTCGACCGGTAGAAGCCAGACAGGACTTTTTTAGGGATTTAAAAGTTGTCTTTTTAGCTTAAATAAAATCCCATAAATTTACGAAAAATCTACAAAAATAGGTTCAATATTATACTTTGATAAACAAACATGTTTGAGCAAAATCAAGACATGTTACAAACATTTTTGAACTATTTATGTAACTTAGAAATTTTGGCTAAAAATAAAAACTGTATTTTTTCAAATTTGTTTTTCCAAAACTTCTCCAAATACAAAAATAAGATAGTTTAAACACTTTTAAAGCATGTTGTGTATGGATATGATCCACTACACATAAATGATGAAATATCTATGCTTTTTGACAATAAGCTCTAAAAATAGTTTTGGTTAAAGACATGTATATATATATTAAACTCCAAAAACCAAAACGGTATTTTTCCAAAATGAAAACTCTTTTGTATTTTTTCAAAATAAAAATTCTTTTATGAAAATACATTTAAATCAAGAGTGTGTGTATATGGTATACTTGAGCAATCTACCAACTATTCTATCCTTTACATTTTAACTAAATAAATCTTAATAAAAACAAACCTAGACACAAGTCTTGATCTTGAAGGTCTTCACTTGAAGTCTTCTCATCTTGTTGACTTGGTCCAAACTTGATCTAAAGAGCTAAACTCCTCTTGAGTACTTGATGTGGTCTTGATGCATAGGCTCTTGAATCCAACCGTACTAGCTCCAAAACTTGACTTTAAATCCTTTGTTGAAGCTAAACACCAACTAAGATCTTGATCATAAATCTGAGACTAATTAAACACAAGATTATTAGTACTATAACTACATGAGTTGATCATCATCAAAACTAGAGTGATAGGCCTTTGGGCAACAGCTTTGTCTACCTTTCTTATAGAACATTTTTCCCACCTTCCTTTTGAGCATGGAAAGTCTTCATCGTACTCTTCCGATGAATCCTCTTCATCATAGGAGGATGGAGCCGCCTTGAAAGTAAGAGCTTTCTTCTTTGGTGCCTCCCTTTCTTCTCTTACCTTCATCTCCATCTCATGGGTTTTGAGATTGTCGATGAAGCCGGAGAAGTCCATCTCCTCCCCATCATTTAGCTCTTTGAGGGTGGTTGCCTTGACTTCTCAAGACTTGGGAGGAGCTCTAATGACCTTCCGGATCTTTTAATCATTGTCGATGTTGTCACCTAAAGAGGATAAGGCGTTAGTAATCTTGGTGAAACGAGTGAGCATATCATCTATTCCTTCATTATCAAGCATATAGAAATTCTCATATTGAGAACAAAGCAAGTCAATTTTGATCTCTTGACTTGCGATGTCCCCTCATGAGTAACAATAAGCACATTCCAAACTTCATAAGCAGATTTGCAATTTATGATGCGGGAAAGATCATCTTCATTTAATGCTTGAGTGAGTGCATATTGGGCTCTAGCATTGGCCGCATAGTCCTTAGAGGTTTCTTCGGATCATGTTCTCTCATCAGTGAGAGGTTCAATAAATTCTTTGGTGATGGATTTGGCAACTCTAACTCCTAAGGATTCTAGGAATAGGTTCATTTTGACCTTCCAAATGGGGAAGTTCAACCCATCAAATTTGGGTGGGGACTTGATGCTAGAAAAGTCAACTGATACCATGAATATAAGTATAGTACACAACAAATAAAAAATGCAACAAATAGATATAGCCAATAATGAGGATCTCCCTAAGGTGGTTAAACCAAATGCTAGGGATAGGCTCTGATACCAATTGAAATCACCTAGAGGGGGTGAATAGGTGATGGCTATACTAAGTAGCAAATAATGCGGATTAAAAACTAATTAACAATAAACAATAACAATATTAAAACTTGCAAGAAAGTAAACAAATAATAGTGCAAGTAAAGGAGAGAGAGTTTAGAGATAAGTTGACAATTGCAAACACGAGAACATATTTCGAGATTCGAGCTACTGCTCTACGTCCCCGCCTTCAACACGATGAAGGATTTCCACTATGCTTGATCCCACCGGATCGTCAATACGAGTTCTCACTAGAACTCTTCGGATACACTTGTCCTCTCTCACGGTACCGCAACACCGACTTAGAGCTCACTAGCTCGCTTGAGGCCGCAACCTCTACAACTTCTCAATATGAAAAAATGGTGATCAACACTTGACCACAAACAAAGCTCACATGCACAACCCTATAACCAAGATGAGGAGATGAAACTTTAGGAATTGTGTGGTACTAAAACAAGTAGAGAAGTGGAAGAGAAAGCTTCAATCTAAAACACAAAGGATTGAGAATTTGGCTCAAGAAAATTCTTTTTACTAAAATGCTAAACTTTGAGAAATTTTGATTTTACTCTTGTAAATATTGTATTTAAGTTGTAAAACACTCCCACTATTTATAGGGGATGGAAATAAGGATAAACAAGCCAAAATATTCGGTGGGAGAAGCCCAAACAAAAGACAAACCAAAAAATAGCCGTTAGAATCTGTTAGCAGATTCTGACTGCTCTCGGTCGACCGGGCCGGTCGACCGCCAACGGTCGGATTTCTGACCGTTGGGAAAGCGGTCGACCAGCCCGGTCGACCGAGGTCCCAAACAGAGAGTGACCACTCTCTGTCGGTCGACCGGGTCGGTCGACCGGAACAAACAGAGAGCTCTACTCTTTCTGCCGGTCGACCGTCCCGGTTGACCGATGTGCACAATGCACATTGGTGCATGTCCGCCGGTCGACCGATAGAGCAGTTTTGCTCTGTCAGCGGTCGACCGTTCAGTCGACCGGACTAGACCAAAAGTCAGGTTTTTGAAAACTTTTTGAAGCCTAAATTTTTCCGATTAAAATTTCTTTAGACGGGTAGATACAAAATAGAGTTCTATGGCTAAAAAAGATCATAGTGTGATCATAAATCAACACCAAAAAATTTGAACTATATTTTGATAAAAATTCTTTTTCTAAACTTAAAAACCGTTTTTCCAAAAACTTGTTTTTCCAAAAAAAAATTTTCTGAAACTTGATAAGAAATATTGTAATAAAGTTTTGTTTGAAAGCATGAAGAAATATAAAATGTGTGTGTGGCAATCCCAATGTTATCAACCTCTATCATCTCGATTTTGACAAATAGACTATAAATCCTAACTAAAAAGGAAAATGTAAAGATACAAATCTTGTATTAGTCTTCTCAATCTTTGTTTGATCCTGGAGCTCTTCTAGTGTGCTAGGCTCTGCGATCTAAATCCTCGCGGCTTTCAAATGTGTGAGTCTTGTGTAGGAGCCGTCAATCAACCTATGTTTTTACCTAAAACTTTATTTAAACAACTTTATTAATACCTAACTATATATAGTTTGTAATCATCAAAACTTAGGGCTAATGGCCTTTGGGCCAACAATTGAGTCAATCTGTTTAAATCTGGAAAGTAACCTTGCCGCGAGACTAGAATCAGCTTCTGCGAAGCTAGGAATAGCAGGTAGTGTCAATCTCCTGATCTGTTTTGATTCTTTCCAAATAACTGAAAGATCTACTCTGATCTTCTTACTTGTTTTAGGAGAGTCAAGAGATTATGGTAAATAACTACCAAATTTGATCTCAGATTTGATCTCGATTAGATTTGATCTTGAATAAATTTGATCTCATCTAGAGATTTAATTAGTCAAAGGTGACCATAAAAGACCCGCAGCGAAGCTGCCGCGTTGAGCTCACAGCGGAGCTGGAAGGAGCATCTGGCAAAGTTAGAAGAAAGCTCTTCAGCGGAGCTGGATAAACATCTGTGGCGAAGCTACCGACCATCTTTTGCGCGGTTACGTATGGCTTCGAGCGAAGCTAACTCTCTGCAGAGTTAATTGAGCGCTTCAAGGTGAAGCTGTAAGTTAGCTCACTGATAGAGCTTTGAACAGCTTCAAGGCGAAGTTGGACAAACTTAGCCTCTCAGGTGAGGCTATCCCCTCGGGCTCATGTGATGCTAAGTGTTGAGCTAACCTAGCATCTTAGACCTGCTTAGGTCTCTTCAAAGACAATCTGGGCTCACTGTCTGCTTCACTGGATCAGTAGAGTCCAAGTTGCTGATTTGTCCCTCGGAGATGGGTAAAAATTGGTCGTCAACTTGTCTACCACTTGTCTTTTGTAAATGTCAACAAGTTAGACATTGTTCAGGCCAGTCAAGAATCTTGTCTTTTTTAGAGTGTCAACAATTTTCAGATAAGAATATGATATTGAAAACTTCTTGAGTTATCGAATAATATTGCGGGCATGTAGTTCCTTCATTGATAAAGATGGCGGGCACTTGCATCAGAAAGTTTCTAAATTGGTAAGTGCATTCTGGAGTGCTTCCCTCGTTTTCTTGAAAAGGTGAAGCAGCTCGTTTAGAGTGATACAAGCTAGGATATTGACAAGTTGTGCCAATATGTCAAAGCAGAAAGGCGCTTTGAGGTCCCGAGAAGTATCCTTCTTCAGGGATTTATCAAACCGTACTTCTTTGTTTCATCTTTCTGTAAGGGAGGCATAAGAACCTGGGCAGGAACTGGGACCGATGTAGTAGCTCTCGATGTGGTGGCTTCTTATGCCCTATCAAGTATCTAGTCGTATTGTTTTAAATATGACTTCCCAGACCGAGTACCTACTGGCTTAGAGATGGCGGGTTGCGTCGTTAAGTCAAGCTTCTCTTCCTTTCTAGAATCACTGAAAGAAGCTATAGTTGCAGTGTCCTCATTTATTGTAAGGGAGCTGACATCACAAGACTTGCCTTTGAGCTTGTGTTTGCTTGATTCTCATTGCTCATCTTTCACGATATCGTGGTGAATCCACATAATTTCTCTAGACTTAGTCATCAATGGAATGAGGCTTTTAGCCTCCTGCTTTTCAGCCATCGGGTTGATGACATCCAATCTTACTTCAGGGATGAGAGTTAACTCGTTCTGAACTGTCACTTTTGGGAAAGTCCTAAAATTAAAGGACACCACGTTGTTAGTGACTCTCTTTTGTTCAGATTTTAGAGTCAGAACTCCAACATCAATTAAGGCTTGTACTTTGTCCTTACGAACAAAGCATTTGCTGGTAAGACGATGCACCATCCTGTGAAAGAGATAGTAGTTGGGGTCGTTTGTACGTCCAACCTCATCTGGTCGCCTGATCTCTGGCAATTTTAGCTTATTTCTTTTGTTGAGTAAGTGGAAAATTATTATCACTTGCTCATCTTTAAAGAAGTATTGTCTCAGCGAAAACTTATACTCCAAAGTCAAAGCTCTATTGGAGTTACCTTTCTTCAATGTCAGTTGGGCATCCCGGATACTTCCACTATTAAAGTATCTTTATCCCTGGATTGGGAAGATTGAGTCACATCATGACCTTTGCTGGTACTAGCTCCCCACTTGGTTTTAGGAGTCGGGGAGTCAAACTTCTTAGCTGATTTCTCAGCTATTTCAGCTTGTTCGATAAGCTCCTTCCAGGCATGAGCCTTGACAGCTCCTATGCGAATTTTCACCTTATCAAGGAAGTTATGCCTGCATGTTTGGATTAACATGGGCAATGCCACACCTGCAGGACATAATAGAGAAAGGTTGTGGAATCTCTCAATATAATCCCTGACAGATTCCCCTCTTTTTGAGCGGTAGATAGGAGTTTATCCATGGTCACCTCAGTATCGTCCTCATAAAATCGAGAGAGGAACCAGATTTTCAAGTCAAGCCACGTGTTGATGGAGTTTGTTGGGAGACTCCTGAACCAGTCAAAAGCTACCCCCTTGAGAGTGCCAATGAATAGGCTTGCCATGATAGAATCATTACCAGGTTTGAGACTGAAAGTAATAAATGTGCTGATTTGGTGAAGTCTTGTTGTCGTATGAATGCAATGTCGACGGCTTGAATTTCAGTGGATACGGGACATAATCTCATTCTAACGGGTAGGGACATAATCTCATTCTAACAGGTAAGGGCATATTGCCCCTACCTTCTTCAGTTTATCCCATTGAGTGAGGGATGCTATCTATGCTTGGATGCTCTTGATAACATTGGCGTCAACTGAAGAAAACCCATTTGGAGGAGGTGGAGGCGGTTGATCATGATTGCGATTCTTCTCCTTATCAGAATGATGGCTGTGGTCGTCGTCATTATGATTATTGCTTTGACGATTGTTGTTGCTTTGTCATGCTAGAATTTGTCCAAGCAATCGCTGAATGCCATCGAGAGCAATTTGGTCATTCTTGATGGCTTCCTCTTGGGCTTGCATGCGACAATGGAGATTCGTATCATTGCCGTCATAATCAGCCACGTTGGATGATACCACATTCCTTCAGATAGAACTGTAATACCTATAATCTAAAATACTGTATTTTATTTTTCTAAAGTATTTATTTTATTTTACTGGTGATATTATTAATATTGTAATTATTATTGTTAATTATTATTATGATATTGTTAATCACTATTAGTAGTATTATTATTTTCATTCCATGCCCTATAAGCTCAAGCCCATTATCCTTTTCATTTCATTTTATTTTCTTTTTATTCTAAACCCACATGAGCTAAGCCCGCATGCCCAATATCTATTTTCTTATTTCTCCATATTTCTTATTTCTTTTAATTAAAGCCCAAAACCCATTAGCATGAGATTCTTACCCATTAAGTCAAAACTCAATTCTAATCCTAACCCTAATCTTATTTTCAAAATCATGATCTTAATAATTCCTAATCCAAATCCAAATCTAGAATCTAATTTAAATATTTAAATTCCAATCCAAATTTCCATCCTAATCCTATCTTACTAAATTAAGCAATCTAGCCTAATTAGAGTCCAGGTTCAAAGAACCTAAACATTTCTTCCTCTTCTACCTCAAGAGAAACCTTAATCCAACTCCTTCCACCTTCATCCCTCTTTCTCCTCATGAACAAAAGGATCCAGATCTTGAAGTGCAAATTGAGGAGCATGCAGGAGGATCAATAATCAAGTAAGTAATCTTTTTTTTCTCAAAAATTTTGTTGATATAAATAGTTTATTATAATCATGTATACACCTTGATCTCCATGAATATTTTTATTCATCAAAAATCCAATCTAAAAATCTAACTAAAATACATGTGATCTACCAATTTATAATTTTAATCTATATAGATTATATTCCAAATCTTTAACAAGGATTTAAAAAAAAAAAAAAAACTTTCCTTTGGCTGCTCTCGGCCAATGGCCGAGAGCCTCTGCCGCACAGACCCAGAGGGGTCTGTGCGGGATTTTTGTGCACAGTGGGCTGGGCCGGCCCGCTGTGCACAGTCACAAAAAAAAAAAAAAAAAAAAAAAAAGACAAATTCTGGACCAGGCCTGGTCCAGCCTGGTCCAGCCCGGGCCTGTACATGGGCCTGGGCTTTGGCTGTTCTGTTATAAAAAAAAAAAAAAAAAAAAAGAAAAGGAAAGAAAGAAAGAGATAAAAGAGAAAGATTTATATTAAAATAATTTATTAAAAATAGCTAAAAATATAAATAATATTCTACATTCTATGATAAAAATTTTAGAGTGATACCAACATGAATTAAATCAAATCACCCTCTTTAAACCTTTTTCCGTAATGTTAGATTCAAACCCGTTAAATATTTTAATGATTTAAAGCCTATTAAAAATCCAACAAAAAAATCAGAAATTAGTTTAAATTAAATCTACTAAATTCATTAAACCTAAAGCATCATATCTCCAACTCCCAAACTAATTAACTAAGATTTAAACTCCTTAAAATATTCTTTTAAAAGAATCTAACAATTTCTATTTAATAATTCATGTAGATTTATCAAGGCCTTGTAATCTCAGTGCTTCGGACTTGGGATGGATCTCAGGTGAGTGTCTCTCTCTCTTTCTCTCTCTTTATTTATTAAATGATCGCAGATATTATTTTATATGTGATGTAAATTGTTGAGTAGATTTCTTATGTTACATGTTTATGTGTGGAGATCATCGAGCGTGGGGGTGGACGGTCATCTCCTATTATTTTTCATGTTGGGTGTATAGGGATATGATATGCATGATTATTGATACATGTTAGAACCCTCATGTTTGTCCTATGTATATCTAGAGTATTGTTGTAGACATATCAGGATGTAGCATGAGGGTATTTGAGATGGATATTGGTGGTAATGACTTGATCTAATAGAACTTAGATGCATGTATATGTTGTGATACCGAGTATTGGGATATCATGTTTAATCTTAATAAAAGTGTGAACACTTGAGGATTTGAGAATCAGATTAAATTGTTAGAGTGAGAGAGCTGAGCTTGATTATGGATATATGTTGGAATGACAATTATTATATCAAAATCATTAATGTATATTGATAATTGATGATCATATGACTGTTAGGAATGTGAGTTGAATATGATGACTCTGGATTGATCTGGGACTTATGCTTTTTACATTGAATGATGATCAGTAATTAGACATGACCTTATTAGTTGAGTATTGAGGACATATCAGATATGACTGAATTGGTTGAGTGTGACTTAGACTGACCTTGAGTTAGAAGTTATCCAGAATCTATATTCCTTTTATTGGAGCCTGACTGGTATTGAGATGAGATTAATGTGGTTGACACTTGGGATCTGTTAGATGATATATGGATGATGTTGAGTGCCAAGAGTAGATAGTTTAGACCATAAGTTATTTGAGGATGATTTCCCTTACCTTGATATGATTCAGTATGTGTTGACTTGTTATTAATTATTGGTGATGATTTAAGTGATGATTCATTCTGGTATTGATGAGGACTTGTTATGATGTTAGAGACTAGGTTACTCAGTGATATGGATTAAATTATTGTGAGAGTGAATTTAGCGATGTCGGTGATTTTATATATATTCAGAGTTTGATAGCTTTTACTATTTGATCCCTGTTATTGGTGACTTGAGGATCAGTGTCTAGACTGTTACTGTTTTTATGTTCATGTTATTGAGAGTTACTGGGAAAGAATCATTGACCATAATCACGGTACAGTTCTATTGTTCATCGTATACACGGCTACTGTTACTGTTACTGTTATTGTTACTGATATTGTTCACCGTGTATACGATTACTGATTGACTGTTACTGTACTGTTATTGTTACTATCACCGTATCGTCCCAGTATCCTAGATAATATTGACATTGACTGATTTAACTGAATTGAATAAATAATAATGTTAATGGACAACTTACACTGGGATTGGGGAAATTGATGGAGGAGACAGCGTCTGTATTTTGGGTGGACCTAGGATACAGGTTGCGCAGCCGACTGAGGGTTCCACTGCAGGGTTCCTGGGGGATGACTGGCATCCCATCTGTACTGTTTACTGTTCCACTATTTTCACAGTGAGATTACTGTTACTGTTACTGTTACTGAGTACCTAGCGGTACGGCCTGGTTCAGCGCCAGGAAACTGAGGCCGTGGTCCCGGGTATGTACGGGACCAACCTAAAGCATGGACAATGTCTCTTCTGTTAATTTCAATAACTTAGGACTCCGGTTGACACGAGTAGTAGACGTAGTATGGGATGCGTCTATTACAAGTGGCAATTGGTGTTCGCTGACATAATAAATGAAAATAAACTGTTAATGTATTGTGACTGACTATATCATCTAACTGTACATTTATATCACTGTAATAGACATATAACTATAACCATGACTGGATTGTATGCCAACCTAGTGACATGTGATAGATTACACGCCTTGACATTGATTGCATATTCACGGTTGTGCCATTTGCCTGCTACCTGTATTCATGTTTTTATCATATGTCTTACTGTTCAGTTATTTATTGTGTTATTTAGTTTTTCTATCTGCAGTTGTTCTTACTATTATATATGCACATGGTTTCTTCTGCACGAGCTGTTTTCCCTTTACACACACACTCATTATGGTCGCGTTCTGACGACCCTGGATTTGCACGTCCAGATATTGGACGATTGTTTCTAATGTGCAGGTGTTCGAGGAGTTGGTACACATTGCGAGGAGTTGGACACAGTCTCCCTCTCTTCATTCTGGTACCCTCATTCCTCCTTTGTTCCTGTTACTTCATGACTATCTGTATTACATTCAGCTGCTATTTTCTTCCTGTCATTCTTTTGCTATCATGTGTAGCTTTTATATGTCATATTGCAGTGATTTTCTTGGTTTAGATTATAGCTTGTTCAGGTTACAATTTAGGCTTAGCGTGTATACGTGGGGTATTTTCCTTGCGTATATGCGTCGCCATAACGTCTCCGTATCTTTAGGATCGGGGCGTTACAAGAACAAATAGTATTGGAGAAAGCATAATTATTGTACTCTGGTTCATCATCTGACCATTGGAACATGTATCGCATGGCTTCTGGTAATGTAACATCTCTTGATATAGAAGGTTGATCGTAGTAAGGTATAGCTACCCTTGAGTAGGTATTTCGGAACACACATTCTTACATCACTAAAACTTGACCTAAGCCTGAGCTATAGTCAGAATCTGGTGAACTGGGAGGGGAGGAACCACCCCCTCTCTCCTTCGAGGTTGACGAGAACCCCCTCCCTGACCTATCATATTGACAGTGGCTTCAGGAAGATCGCCGAAGATCTTTGCAGCCTTTTTTTTAGAGGCTGATGATGTTTCGACCGAATTCGATCAAAAATTGACTGTCGGTCATGAAGATAACTGTTTGCGCAATTGGAGCATGTTGTAGGGACTGACCCTAAATATTATTGGGTAGAATGTACCGTCATGAGTTGACATTCTGTTTGTCTGCACTGGGATAGGGAGACATCAACTAGTTCCTCTGAGCGAAACTTTCGCTTGTTGCTTAAGTAATCTCTTAGGTCTAGGTAGTTTGAAGGAATCGGGCCTAGTTGGTCTTGAACTGGAGGTTGGAGAATGTTAGGAGTACTTTTTTCAGGGAATTTTGCATTAACCCCTTTAGTAAAATCTTGCTTTTTAGTCTTTAAGAAGGCTGGTGCCTTTGCTCTAGATAGAGCAGAAGCTTTAGCCTTGGAGAAGGTTGGGGCCTTTGCTATGGATAGAGCAAGGCTAGCTTTGCCAGAAGCTTTAGCCTTTAAGCATGTTGATGCCTTAGCTCTGGATAGAGCAAGGCTTGGTTCGCTAAAAGCTTTAGCATTTATGCATGTTGGTGCCTTGCTCTGAATAGAGCGAGGCTAGCTTTGCCAGAAGCTTTAATCTTTACTTCGCATGAAGTTGTCTTAGCATTTCCTGATGCAATCTTAGCCTTATAAAAGGCTTTGACTTTATTGCTGCTAAGAGTACTTGCTTTGCCAGAAGCTATGTTATTGCCACAGAAGGCACTGATCTTATCGGTAGCTTGGGCCTTAGAGGCCTCAGCTTTGATAAAAATAGCTTCTCATGAAACTAATTTAGTCTGTAAATTTAGTGCCACTGAGGGCACTTGCTTCGCCAGAAGTTATTTTAGTTCCGCCATGGGCACCGACACTGATAACATGTGCTTTAGCCTATAAGTAGAAGGCTTAAAGTGCTTTAACCTCGCCAGAGGCTTGAGACTTAGCACTGTAAAGTGCTTTAGCCTCGCCTAAGGCTGAGAGAGCTGAGAGAGATCGATGCCCTTTTAGTTTCACAGGAAGCTGACTTAGGGTCGCTGAGCACCCTTGCCTCGCCAGAGGCTGAAGCAGACTATAATACTGTCTTGCTAACCTCGCCAGAGATATTCTTAGGCTCGCACTGAGCATGCCTAGCCTTGCCTAAGGGAAGATTAAACTCGCACTGAGTCTGTTAAGCCTCGCAGGAGGCTACTTTGAGAGGCACAACCAATGGTGCTTTAGCTAAGATAACTTTCCTGTGCCTGCGCATGGAAAGAGACTGTTGTCGCCCTGAGAGAGGATCTCTTTAAAATTCTCTTGGTCAAAACTGATTACTAGTGTCTCGGTGGTAGTCTCTAGAGCTTGATCGCCGTGTTCCAACACAGTCTTTTTGTTGGTGGAGAAGAAAATTCCCAACGGAGTCAACATCTTGTTTTTCATAGATTGTGAATATCGAGAAAACTTACAAAAGTTTGTAGAAATCACAAGTAAAGAAAAATTATAAGAATTCTATGGTTATTTCTAAAGAAGCGTGCTGGTAGGAGTCTGATCAGTGCGGACCACTTTGTCTCTTTGACCACACGAGCAATCGATCTTAGATCTGCCACCGAGAAATTCCTTCTCGCCTGATCTGAAAATTTTCTTGATACTTAGGAGAAGTCTTAATCACTTCAGATGAAATAGGGTGTCATAACCCTTGATTAGTTTAGAGAACAATAGAAAACGTATTGTTGTTGGAAGCTTTACGCCAAAGAATGTGAGTTCTTGTCAATAAAGAAAGAGATCTCTCTCTCTCTCTCTGGGAAGAAGTCTTTTCTCTTTTCTATGGGACCTCAATCTCCTATCCTACAATCAGTTATTTATAAGCCAAATGAGGGATAACAAATCCCTAAAAATCCATTAACAGCTATAAATACAGCTATTGTGATCTTCAGATGAAGATAATAGTCATGAACAAGGCTATTTCAGCTTCTAATGAAACTAACTTAGCCTAGGCGAGGCTAGTTTAGCCTATGACAAGGCTAGACTGAGAGGCTACCAATAGTTAAAGGAATTAGAAATCTTGATTATTTTCTTTAATTGAGGGATTTGAATTCCTACATTATCTCTTTTAACATAGATATTTGAAACACTGAGGAATTTGAATCCCTTGATTATCTCCACTAAATCATTAAGATGACTAATTGGGGGGAATATTCCTTTTAAATCCATTTAAGGATTTGGAAAAGTCAAAACGACCTAGAACTTCGTCTATTTAGGCAAATTTAAGCCTGTGACTAGGCTAAATAGCTTATAGTGAAGCTAAGACTTAACTCAGCAGAGCTACATAAAGCCTATAGCGATGATATTCTTTAGCTCTCAACAGAGCTGGGCAAAGCCTGCAACGAGGCTACTTTTGAAGAGGTCAGAAAACCTTTAGCTTTGCCAGTCAGGGCAAGGTTATGCCTTATTGGCATCATCAACCTTTTGAGCCAGCCAGATCTTCTGACGAAGCTAAGACTTAGCTCAGCACACCTAAGTAACGCTTCATGTGACACTAGAAATATAGCCCATTGGGTTAAGCAGGATGAAACTAGAGTCTAGCTCTGTTGTGCTTGCTTATGCTTGTGGATTGGTCATCAGCTCGTTTATGACTTATCTTTTAGAAGTATCGACAAGTTAGACATTGTTCTGACCAAGCTGTTCGGGAGTTCGTCTTTTGTAAGTGTCAATAAGAACTAGAAGATGAAATGTGAAAGTCTTAGCCTTATCTATTTCAAAGTAGACTTAGTTTCGAGGACGAAACTTCTGTAAGGGGGTAGAGCTGTAACACTCGCATTATTTAATCCTAAATTAAAATTTTAATTATTCGATTATGTCAATATAAAGAATAACAAGAGGCAATAATTTATTTACTTAGTTAGTGAACAATTAATTATATTTAAGTTTTAAGCATATTTTAATATGTATGTAGAATGAGAGAGGATAAATAGAAGTGTGTACGTACGTGTGGGTGTGTGTGTGTAATTAAATTAATGAATGAGGGAGAGTGTGTGCTTTAGAGTTTTGTATGATAAGCTTTAGAGTTTTGTATGATAAAAAGAATCTCACTCTTATACGTCTCTCTCTGGTTAGTAATTATCCAAAATTTCCCTGCCTCCTTTCAGTTTTTCCCCACAGGATGAGCTCTGTAATTTTCCCACCTCCCTCTTTTATTTTTCTCCACATGAAGAGCTTTACAATTTTCGCCACCTCCCTCTTTTATTTTTCTCCACATGAAGAACACTGAAAATTTTCCCACCTCCCTCTTTCATTTTTCCCTCTTCAAATAATTTTTCTTCTCTCTTTTCTATTTATCTTCTTTTATCCTCTCTTCTTTTTTTTCCTTCTTATTTTCCCTTCTTTTCTCCACCATTTCGAGCCCGCCTAGACCCAAGGCAACCCGACCTCGACCTGAGGTGGACTCGAGCCTGACTTGAGCTCGGTCGAGTGCGCTTGAGCTAGAAGAAGAGGAGTGAGTGTTTGATGATTAATTAATTACTAATTAATCACTTTTAGAGATAAAATTAACACCTTTTTCCTTTTTATTTAAAATTTCTTTTATAAACAGTTATATGTAACCTTAATTTATATATAGAGAGAAATATAGACTTGTGTCATTCCGGAAGGATTCGAGGCCAAATCCATCCCACTCAAATACAACTCTACGACATCTAAATGCAAGAGCCACTCTGTTAAAGTTGATCTACATTATTTCAAGTAACTAAAAGTCAAAAATCATGTATTTTGAATACCTTTTGCATGTCCATCAACAAGGCAAAAAATTGACAGAAAAATAGTTAGTTGGTTAGTTTAACAGTGTAGAATATTAACAAAAATTGGTATGTGAGGATTTGTAAGTGTTTAGATCATGATGAAATGGTCGGATCAAGAATTTGTATGTCTAAAGATGTAGATCTAAGTAATATGCTATTTTCGGTCATTCATTTTGTGTCTACTTGATGGATAGGCAAAAAGTATTCAAAATACATGATTTTTGGTTTTAAATTACTTGAAATAATGTAGATCAACTTATACATAGAGAGAGGTAGACTTGTGTCATTTCGGAAGGATTCGAGGCCGAATTCTTCTCATTCAAATACTACCCTACAACATCTGAATGCAAAATCTACTCCGTTGAAGTTGATCTACATTATTTCAAGTAATTAAAAATAAAAAATTGTGTATTTTGAATACTTTTTGTCCATCCATCAAGTTGGCACAAAATGGACAGCAGGAAAAGTAAGTTGGTTAGTTTAACGGTGTAGAATAATTACAATCTAACAAAAATTAGTGTGTGAGATTTTTTAAGTGTTTAAATCATGATGAAATTATTAGATCGAGAATTTGTATGTCTAAAGACGTAAATCTAAGCAATATGCTATTTTCAGCCATCCATTTTGCACCAACTTGCTGGATGGGAAAAAAGTATTCAAAATACATTATTTTTGAATTTTAAATACTTAAATAAATGTAGATCAACTTCAACAGAATGGATCTTGCATTCATATGTTGTAGGGTTGTATTTGATGGGAAGCATTCGGCCTCGAATCCTTCCGAAATGACACAAATGTGTGTGTATATATATATAATTAAATAGAAAATACCGCGGCGATTACGTGAGCTTCGTTGATATTAGGCAAATCGTCGAATCGAGAGTGAGTAAAGTTTTCCTCTTGTTTTGTTTAATTTATGTAGTTAGATTTTAATAAATTTATTCCCCGTATCTTATTAGAAACTTGATTAATTTTAATATTAATTGTAAAAACTAGCTAATTATAATATTAATTGAGTATACATTGATAATCATAGTATAAATTATGTAAACTAGTTAATTATGATATCGAAGAACACTCGACTTATTTTACGATCTAGATTCACAAATTGATGCAAATATATAGTTTAAATATATACATACACACATGCATACACACATGTATACACACACGTATATATCATATACATTTTTTTTGGAATTCATCTAGGTATCCAAGGCCGCTTAACGCACTCCGACTAATACTATGGGGTCTGTGCACCTTGCCCTGGGAAGTTTCTCTATACAGTCCTGGGTAAATCGCGGGAATAAATTTCCTGAGGGAAAATGCCCATTAAGGGATCCGAACCGGAGATCTACTGGGGAGCAAACCCACGATCTAACAAGTCGAGCACCCTTTGAGGACTTATACGCACACATACATATATACATATACATATACATATATACATACATATATATAAGAAAAAATATATCAGCCGACAGCTGAGAGTGTCTCTCAGCCAACGGTGACGTCGCACAATATGTGTCACAGTTTTGGGTAATCTTCATGAAGATCCCGCTTTTAGAAATAACTATAATTAGTAAAAGCCCCTGCTGTTCTAAAAAAAAGCTTTCTTGGATGAGATTATATTTATATTCTTTATTATTATTTTTTCTCTATTTATTCTATCTCTGTCTCTCTTTTTGTCTCCACTCGCTGTCAGATCTGAATTTTGAATTCACGGAGAGCCTCGTTCTTACAAAAGCGGGATCATATATTGATTTGGAATTTGCAGACCTAGATTTCTTCCATCAGATCTCCATCGAGATCTTCCATCTCAATTTTTTATCTCACTATATAAGATTTCTCTCGGCCTGTCTATTTTAATGTCGAGCCCCAATCATAATTTATCTCCCGCCACTCCATCTCGTCGCCGGCCCTGCCCTCTTTCTCCCCATCTGAATATGAATTAGTTATCATCAAGTTCAACTTCATCACAGAATGCAGCAAATCCAGTAAAAGGGAGATCTTTGGATGCTGATCAAGAGGTTAGTTTTTTCTATTTTTATTTAATATTTATGTTATTCTTCGTCTCAATTGTCACTGAAAAAATTATTTTGTTTATGTTGAGACTGCGACCTATTATATTTTTATTAAAGGATGCGACTAAGGTCGTAGTTTTAATAAATAATTTCACAATTCTTTTATACTGTGACCTTAGTCGCAGTCTTTAATTACATTGGGTGTGCGATCTTGGTCCCAGTCCTTTAATATATTAAAATTTTTGTCTATCTTATAATTATTAATTATTTAAGAACTGCAACAATAGTTACAGTATTTAATAAAATACTTTCGTAATATTAAAAATGTCTACAGTAGTCACATTCCTCAAATATTTTTGGTAGTGCGACTAAGGTCGCAGTCTTTAATTATAATATTTATGTTACTTTCCTTAATTATCTTTTTCTTTTAATATAGCATTTTTTGGTAGGAAAAAAATTTGCATGGTGAAATGTCTGGAAGCATAGTTATTCTTTTAGGACAGGAATTTGCAACAGATGATGAATCATACAACTTCTATAATTCTTATGCAAGGAACAACGGTTTTAGCGTGAGAAAAAAAGGAATAGATAAATCATGAAAACCTCCGCATGAAGTTATTTGTAGAACAAGGAGGCGTCAAGAAGTTGGGTGATAAAAGACAAGAAGGGCTTACCATTATCCGTCATATTGATATTAGAGTTCAGTGTCCTACTGAGATGCATATTCATTTACGTTTATTACCAGACAGAAGGTCTTGGGTAGTCACCAAGTTTGTTGATTTGCATTCGCATGATTTAATAAGCCTGGATAAGGTCAATCATTTTTACTCTCATCAGACATATTGGTCAAAGATGAGCAGAACCACTATGACTTGATCCTGTGGCTACAGAGGGGAGACCTAAAAGTGCATCTAGACTAAAGTCTGGATTTGAAGATTCCCTATCACAGAAAGAGGTGAAGTACCGTAAATGTGTAAACTATCAACAACTGGACTATTACAAGACTGGTTATCAATTATGGCATGACATTTTTCTCTTATATCATTTGCATTTTAATTTGCTGTTTCAAACATTTACATAATTTTCTTAAATAAAATTTTCGTATCACTCATGTTTTTTTATTAACACGTGAATTGAAATTTTTTTATTCACAGAGGAAATGGTATCAGGCTATAGCAACGGAGAAGGAAGAAAGAGTTATTTTTATATCGTTGTGCGAGGAATGCGATTAAGGTGGCGATGTTTATGTAGAAAGGATATTACTGAACTACGACTAGAGTCACAGTTCAATTAATATTTTATAAATTGTTATTCATTGTGTCTGTTCTGTAGATTTTATAACATTACGAACTTTTCATTTATATTACCAATTTACTATGTTGTGAAATACACCTAGAGGAGGGGTGTATAGGTGTACTAGCTAATGTAATGACAAATGATGTGGAATTAAAAACTCAAATGTAAATAACAAAATAGTGTAGCCGAATTTTCCGTGAACAACTCTGGACATCTTCTCTGGATATCTCCTCGAGATTTCTCTAAATTAAGAGCTGAGATGCTATATGAAGCTCTCTCTTGGTTCAACACAAGTATGGACACACAACTATATCTAGCATATGAATATGTATAATATAAAGTAATGCAAGATATAAGAGAGATAGAGTTTAGAGATAGTGGATTAAACGCAAACAATAAGATATATTTCGAGGTTCGAGCAACTGCTATACGTCTCCGCCTTCATACAGAAGGATTTCCACTATGTCCACACAGGACCTTCCACAAAGGGACCTTCACTAAAGATTACAACTCTACGCTTGGAGTACACTACTCCTCTCTCAAATACAATCACCTCTACACAATAGGCATAGACACAAAGCCAAACCACAATCACCTCCACACTAGAAGGATAAGGCACAAAGTCAAAACTCAAACACAATCACCTCTACACAAGAGAGATAGGCACAAAATCAAAGCACAATCACCTCTACGCAAAAGGGATAAGGCACAAAGCCAAAACTCAAACACAATCACCTCTACACAAGAAGGATAGGCACAAAGCCAAAACTCAACCACAATCACCTCTACACAAGGGGGATAGGGCACAAACCCAAAGCAAAGAAGAGATTATAAACTTGATGATCCAATGCTCACAAACAACACTTGGTGATCACAATAGACCACAAACAATTTTTCTCATAAAAACAAAATCCTATAGATAGGATTAGAGATGATTGTTCAAGTGTGAGAAAATAAAGTGTTTGAAAAGAAAAATAACAAAGAAAAATACTTGGGAATAACACCAGATAGATATGAAAATAAAGATTAAAATCAATTTCCCAAAGACTCTCTTTGATTTTTCCAACACTTTAAAAACAAATAAAAATAAAACTTTTATGCTCAAAAACTCTTTAAAAACTTGCTGCTAAACACTTGAAAAAATGAGAAGAAAGGCTCTTAGAAATCTTATTGAAAATAGTTTGAGAGAAGCCCTATTTATAACCTCTCAAAAATATAGCCGTTGGCAGGCAGAAATGGTCAAAATTGACCTTCCGATTGACCGGCCGGTCGACCATCCAACGGTCATATTCTGACGTTGGGGCTCAAGTCGATCAACCAGTCGACCGGGCCAAGCCTATCAGTCGACCGCCCGGTCGACCGACACTACCTGAGAGTTGGGTAGTTACAATCAGTTGACCGCCCGGTCGACTGGCCTTCTAAGTTGGCCTTGTGCACGTTCTTGTACACATCAGTCGACCGGTCGGTCAACCGACCTCTGGTCCGGTCGACCGTCCGGTGACCGCCAGCAGGCTCTGGCTGGGGTTAAGGGATTTGAAATTTGTCTTTTAAACTTATATAAAATCTCATAAATTCTCATAAATTTCACATATATACATTCTTATAAATATTTGAAGAACAAATATGTGTGACCAAAAATCAACATATATTACAAACTATTTGAACTATTTTTGTGATATAGAAATTAAGCTTTAATCCGAAAGCCATATTTTTCAAAACTTGGATTTTGAAATGATAATCTGTTTTCTCTAAAACTTGTGTAAATATAAAAATATGATATTGAAACACATTTGAAGCATATTGTGTATGGATAGAATCCAATACATATGTAAATATTATATCTATGTTTTTGACATAAAATTCAAAATAGGTTTTGTTAATTCTAAACTCTAAACACATGGATAGGATCATCAAAATAAGTTTTTTTAAATATATGAAGCATATATGTATATAGATGAAATCTAATATACATTAAACCATATAAACTTATTTTGATTCTATCTATTCATAAAAATCATATATATGTATATTTGAAATCCAAAACTGGTTAAACTGAAAACCAAACGTATTGGACTTTGTGTGTGTGTGTGTGTGTGAACTTGAGCATATCAATACTAATCTATCTTATACAAGATCTAAACACAACTAATCTAAACACAAACCGAAGCCTTCTTGTAGAACTCCTTCTAGAAGACTCGATCCAAACACGATCCAAAGAGCTTGACTCCATCTGAGTGCTAGATGTGATTTTGACACGCGAGCTCTTGAATCTATATGTGTTAGCTTCAAAACTCCTTTATTGAAAATAAACACCTACTAAAATCTTGATCAATAACTGAAACTATATAGACACAAGATCATTAGTACTATAACTACATGAGTTAATCATCATCAAAACTATAGTGATGAATCTTTGGGCTTTGGGCCAACGTTGTACTTTTTAATTTGTTTGAATATAGTGAAACTTACTCTTTTTTATGAGCACTGCGACCATGGTCGCATATACGAATGTGGTTCTAGTTAACCTTTTGAACTGCGATCATTGTCGCTATTTTTTTAATATGAATATATTGCGAACACAGTGTTCTGGTCGTGACTGCGATCTTAGTCGTAGTTTTCATGAATCATTGCAGAAGATCGCATTTTCTATTGAACATAGCACCCTATTCGTAATTATATTAACAATGACCACAGTCGCAGTTTTTGCTGAAGATAGGATATTTTTAACTTAAGACAACTTGATAGGATATATTTTCAACCAATCTTTGTGTTTTTTGAAATCCTTTTTCTTACTTTTGTATGAAAAAATTGTGACTTACCTTAATATATATTATAATTTTATATATTACTTTTTACAGCAATTTTGGTCGAATCTGTATCAAAAAATTGAGAGTTTTCCATCAATACAAAAAAGAGTGCGACCATAGTTAACTTCTCCCATAAACCTTACAAGAAAGGGCATTAAAATTAAGATAGAAGAAAATTTTATTTATTTCATGAAACTTACAAAATAAAGGCATTAAAATTCCTACAAAGAAGATAGTTTGAAATTGATTATGAAAATAACAGAATATTTTAGCCGTCCTCATCATCACCATCATAATCACAATCATAATCATCTTCTTTATTCTCATTGTCTTTCTCTTCCATCTTGCTTTCCTCCTCTTCTTCCTCTGCGTCCCCCTCGCTCTCCTCTTCGCTTTTTCCCTCTTCTCGAGGGTATTTGGTTCATCCATAAATTCTCAGAATCGGTCATCCGTACCGAGCTTTTTCTCCGACTATATTGAGGGCACGTAACAGAATAATTCTTCCAATCATCATTAGAGAATTGCTACGTTCAGGGGAAGAAGGAGGAGAAGACATGTTTAAATTTTGTAAAATTTGAACGTAAATTTATAAATCTAATTGTGACAGTTATTTTTTTAGAAATGAAATCTTTAATATATAATAAAATCAGGAAGTCCAAAAGGCTAATACTCTCAAACGACGTGAACATGACCAAAATTATTATTTGAGTTTTTGAAAGTTGTTATTTAGATGGTTGTTTTGTTTTTGAAAACTGGATAAAAAAGCAACAATTTATTTAATTGAATCATTTATAGTGGGAGGACTCCAAGACTAATATTTTTGAGTTTATTATGGTTTATTATGACATGATTTACAAATTATCCTTTTTACATTTTTATTTTGTTAGTTTTTAATTTTTAACAAAATAAAATAAACTTTACGGTATCTATATTAAAATAATGGATTCCTTATTTAAGACTACGACCATGGTCGCAGTATCTTGGTATGTAGGTTTAATCAATGCGTCATGGGTCGTATTTCGGAACTGTGACTTGATCTATTCAGCATAGCAACCAAGATCGCAATACACATACAGAATATAATGTAATGAATTCTGTGAATTGTGTCACACTCTGAAGTTTTTTATAAAATGCGATCATAGTCGCAGTGCTAACTGTAATAATTTTTTTTAAAATTACTCTGTGTACTATAAAATATACCGTAATTAGAGACTACGATCGTGGTCGCAGTACTTAAATGAGAGCAATTATTATAATATTTGTGTATTGTGACCTGTGTCGCACTGTTGATAGTCGATGCGATCGGCTGATTAAATAAATGCAATTATGGTCGCGGTCTTTAATACCTTTGCAAAATGAAAACTACGACTATGGTCACAGTCCTTAACATATGTGCAAAATATGTAAAAAAATTGCTGAAGTTAACCAACAGATATACTTTATAAATAGTATATTTAAGAAAATTCTCAATTTATATTATAATTAAATAAAATGTACAATAAAACTCACTAAAGAATTTTTTTATGTACATTCATAATAAAAAAAAAAAATATTACATGTCAATCTTCAAATATCATTCTTCTAACATTTTCAGTTTTTTCATCTCAACTTTTTTCTTATCTACGATAACATGTATACAAGTTCGCCTCTCGCTTCTATATAGACACATCTGTCAACCGTCTAAGGACTTTTAAATGCTATACTCTCAATGTATTTGCAGACATATGCAACACAATCAACACTATAGGGATACAAAAAAAATGTATATATGAGATAAAATTTTTAACATAAATAAGAATAATAAACCTTATAAATTAAACATGCCTGTTAGCCTATTGGGGACATTATGCATATTTTATGTAAGTTTTCTTCATTTTTTTTAATTAAAATCTTGTTCAAAAATATGTAACATTTTTTCTTTCTTCATTTAGAAAAGAAAAAATAACATTCAGTTTTAATGCAATTTAATTCAAAGAAAAGGAAAATGTGTGATTAAGATTAACTTACCATTGTTCTAGCATCAGACTGGTACAGTCTTAAGATATTTCTTGATTTATCCATAGGAATCAAAGAGTTATAAAAAAATCACTCTTGTGTTTGGCAATCTAAAACCAAAAGGGTCCAGTGGAATCCAGCATCATCAGCACTGTGTTTTAATTGACCGAGAAGAACATATAATGTGTATCACTATTCTAGTTTTTTAGTTTGTTCTTGATGAAATATTTTTCGAGATCACTATTTTTAGATACAACACCGTGTTATCAAAATTAGATCATACAAATATAAAATATTAAAAAAATAATGCATTATTAATATCTAAACTTATACCAATACAATGTCATTGAAGTATTAATACATTGCGACCAAGGTCGCAGTCATCTTATCTAATATGAATAACAATAACTGCTACCAAGATCGCAGTCATCCTATTCAAGATGAATAATAATAACTGTGACCAATATCATAATGTCTCATTCAAGGTCGCAGTTTTACATATTGTACTCTTTTGTAAAGAAAGAAAATGAAAGAATGGAAGGCAGGATTACCCAAGTTTCACTGCAAAAGAATAAACTTTTCAATCCACCCTTTATTTTCAAGATGCTTCATTAAAAAACGAATGACATTAGAATCTAAAATTTTCTTGAACAATAGATCCTCTATGTCATTTTTAGCAACATGTATTGCATTATCTGGATCTTGATATATAATAGCACTGCAAAAAAAATAATATTTTAAAGTTAATACAATGAATTAGTTCTTGATGAATTAAAAATTTGATGATTATATTTAAACCGAGCGACCTTGGTCTCAGTTATATCAATTTCATCATTTTTATCAGAAGTTAGAAGGTAAATTTAAAAAAGAAAAATAAAAAGTTAACTTATTCGGAGGTGGCTTTATCAAAAAATTTTTTGATGAGCGCTTGTTTTTGGGGCTGCAGGCTAGTGTGGATAATACTTTCATTTTAGATCTCTATACTTCGATTGAGTGTTGCCTTTCTTTACTGTGTCGAAGTTAGGGTTAGTAATCTGTACATCAGCCTGTGGAATAGTCTCCTTAGCTTGTATAATTATCTCCTTAAATGATTTCTTCTTTTGTTTTGGGTAAACAAAATCGGAATCATCATGATCTCTTTCTGTACACTTGCGTGCTTTGACTCCCCTCTCTATAAATCCTTTGGAGGCATCGGTAGTTTTCCTTTAAAAGCTTTTTTTTGACTCAAAATGAGAGTATGTTCTTTACTTTTATCCTCTGAGGCTTTATTTTTCTGGATTTCAAGTATTGTTGAGTTACATTTAGAGTAAAATTTGAAAAATCAGAAAATGTAATACTTATTTCATATTTTTCTTGCTTGATATCCTACTCTTCCTTTGTTTTTTTCTCCTTCTCTTGCTTCTCCTTTTTCTCTTCTCATCCTCCACTTTCTTTCTCTTCTGCTCTTTCTCCTGCTGCTGCTTCTCCTTCTTCATCTTCTCTATCTCCTCTTCCTTTCTCGTATTTTCTTCTCCTCCTGCTCCTTCCTCCTCTTCTCCTCCTCTTCCTTCCTCCTCTTCTCCTTCTCCTCCATCTCTTTTTTCCTCTTCTCTACCTCCTCTTTCTTTCTCCTTTTCTCTTTCTCTTGTTCCTCCTTTCTTTTTTCCTCTTTTCCTTCTCCTCTTTTTCAACATTTGCTGCTTTTAATAACTCTTTTTTCCTCCTCCTTCACCTTCATCTTTTGTTTTTTCTTTAATTTTCTTCTTTCTCTTTCTCTCTTCTCCACTTCTTTATTTTTTATTTTTTAGCTTTCTCATGTTTCATTTTTTTAATTTTTTTTTCTAGCTCATATACTCTGTTCTTCAGATTAAAATTTTCATTCCTTAGAATCTCTACTTCTTCAGCTATTTCGTCCTGGGGTTCTGGTAAGCAATAGTTACTTTTTTCATGCTCTCCTCAACTATATTCACAGGTTTTTGTTTCTCTGGGATGTCAGCTTCAATATTTTCATCGTGTATCTGCTCTTCTTCTTCTTCTTCTTCTTCTGTGGCAAGGCCTATCATAAGTTTTCATCCTTAAAAATGTTGGCAATTCGATTTAAAACCTAAAATTCATGTAAAATACATATCAATATATAACCAATATATCAGAACTGTGACTAAAGTCGCAGCATAAAAAAAATGCAAAAGTTGTATTTTCATCAAGACTGCGACTTTGGTCACAGTCAAAATAAGGATATGTCAGGTACAACTGAATATTGCGACCTTAGACGTAGTATGAAATTTATCTTCAAAAAATTTATTTTACCAGGACAGCGACCAAAGTCGCAGTCCTATTAAAATTTTATACAATGTTTTAATTGTCTTCTTAATACTGGGACTATAGTCATAGTCATCAAAAAAACATCTAATTATTGGGAATAAATAGTACTCCAGCTACAATCATTTTTTTTAACAAAATTGCAGATAAAATGTATATAGTGTAGTTTCATACTAACCTTTTTCTTCTTCAATCTCTTATATATTAATTTCAAGTAGGGCTTTGTTATGGAGGCCCAATCTTACTGTCCTGAGAGTTTTCTCCTTCATTCTCTTTCTTTGCTTAAAAATTTCAGCTCTTTCACATAGCCAATACTGCAACATGTATTAGTATATCAGTTTATACAATCAATGATCATATATAAGATAAACAATAAGAAGAAGGCTTATTTGTGTAGAGACAAGATACCATTAGCTATGGTTCTTGGTTGTATTTATATACACATATTGGTCACATGTTTACACTGATTTAGGAGGTACAATAGGAAAATATTAACTGAGAGAAATAATAGAAAAATATTGACTGATAGAAAGAATGAGAAACACATGGTGCATAAATCCCATGAGTCCCATGTATTCCTATAATCATGGAGAGATTTTAGGGTCTAATTGATTTCATGAGGGGTGTCTTTCACATGGATCACGTGTTATCATTGATATCTCTAACACCCCCTCCCCCGCAAGCGAAGCGGGTTCGAAAGAACCGAGAGCTTGTTCTTCAGCATAGAAAATCTTAAAGAGCTCAAAGGCTTAGTAAGGATGTCTGCTAGTTGGTCTTTAGTGCTGACAAACCGAACATCCAGGACTCCATTGGCAACATAGTCCCTCACAAAATGAATGTCGATCTTAACATGTTTGGAGTGGGAGGGACGAATAGGATTGATCGAGAGATATGTTGCACCGAGGTTGTCACAGAGAACTATTGGGGAGATTGCGGAACTCTAAGCTCACGAAGTAATGACTGCAACTAAACGACCTCTGCTGCAGTATTGGCCACGCCCCTATACTCTACCTCAGTGCTAGATCGTGCCATAGAACACTGCTTCTTCGAGCTCCAAGAAATGAGATTTGTACCAAGAAAGAGACAATAGCCACTGGTAGATTTTCGATCATCGATCGACCCTGCCCAATCTGCATCGGTGTAAGCAGTAAGCTGTGCATAAGAATGACGAGAGAGAAAAAGGTCATGTTGAATGGTAGATTTGAGGTAACGGAGGATCCATTTTACAGCGCTCCAGTGCTCATCGGTTGGAGCTTGCATGAACTGAGCTACCTTGTTCATCGAGAAGACAATATCGGGTCTGATAAAGCTTAAGTATTGTAGAGCCCCAACAGTACTTCAATAGACAAAGGGGTCAAAGAGAGACTTGCCAACAATCTTGGATAGCTTACAGGAAGTGGTCATAGGCGAGCTAACAGGCTTGACACTATCCATCTTGAGTTGGAGAAGCAAGTCACTGATGTACTTCTGTTGAGAGAGAAATAGCCTGAGGGTGTACGATGACACTCCACGCCCAAAAAATAGTGCAGTGGACCGAGATCTTTTAGTGAGAACTCCCGGCCTAGTTCTTGAATAAGATGAGTGACAGCTCGTGAGTCATTACCTATGATGATGATGTTGTCCACATAGATAAGAACCAGAAGAAGATCTGTCCCGACTTGTTAGAGGAGAGACGTGTCAGACTTGGAGCCCACAAAGCCTAATGTGACTAGATAACTGCTGAGGCGAGAAAAACCAGGGCCGTCGAGCCTGTTTGATGCCATAGATACTGCGGTGAAGCCTGCATACATGATTGGAATGAGCAGGATTGATGAACCCCGAAGGTTGTTCCATGTAGACCGTCTCAGTAGAAAACAATGCAAAAATGCATTATTCACATCTAACTGTTGAATAGACCATCCCTTGGAGACGGCCAGACTGCACACGGTACAGACAGTGGTCGGTTTGATGACCGAACTGAGTGTCTCACCATAGTCTAATCCTGGTTGTTGATGAAAACCCTTGGCCACCAGGCGGGCCTTATACCTGTCAATAGAACCATCAGATTTATGTTTTAACTTGAAAACCCATTTACAACCAACCAGATTCATGGTAGGGTGGTATGGCACAAGGGACCAGGTTTTATTCTTAAGCAAGACATTCATCTCAGTGTCCATTACCTGGAGCCACTTGGGATCTTTAGAAGCTTGCGTGAAACATGTGGGTTCGACAGGAGTGGTGGCCAAGTCAGCCATGAGACAGGTAGGCATGGGATACCGGGTGGCTAGTCAGACTTTTGGTGTTCTGATGTTATCCTGTGTTCTGGTGACTATATGGTGGGTCTTGATAGGGGGGACTCGGAGAGCCTGAGGATGAGGACGAGGAGAAGAACTCATCGGCGGGTGCTAGTGGAGGTGGTGGAGAAAGAGTATGTGATGGAGGTGGTAGTGGAGGAGGAGAAGAGTCAATGGTGGGGCCCACATGAGAAGAGGGGACCAGAACAATAGAAGATAACAGAGGCATGGAGATGGGGATCGGTGATGAAGGCGTGGGAGTAGGGGGAGAGAGGGAGGGCTGAGAAGAATGGAAAGGAAAGGAAGATTCGTCGAACACAACATCCCGAGAGATGTAAATACGACCAGAGGGGACATGCAAACATTGATAAGCTTTATGCGAAGCCGAGTAACTTAAGAAGACACATTGAGTGGACCGAAAACTAAACTTATGAGTTTGGTATGGACGCAGATGAGGGTAGCAAGCACAACTAAAAATTCGTAAGGAAAGGTAGTCAGGTACTTTATGAAATAATTTCTGGTAAGGAGAGAGATTATGGAGGACGGGGGTGGGCATTCTATTGATGAGAAATAAGGCAGTTTGGAAAGTATAGGGCCAGTAATGAAATGGAACATTTGACCGAGCCAGAAGAGTAAGGCCAGTCACGACAAGGTGGCGGTGCTTTCTTTCTGCAGTGCCATTTTGGGCACTAGTGTGTGGACAGGAAAAGCGATGAGCGATACCCTGAGAAGACAAGTAAGGTTTAAATTTGATGAACTTGCCACCACCATCAGTTTGGAGTGCTTTAATGGAACGCCCAAAAAAAATTTCTACATGAATTTTGAACTCAAGAAAAATGGAGAAAGCATCACTTTTATTTATCAAAGGATAAAACTAAACATACTTACTGTAGTGATCTATAAAGCTAATATAATAGCGATGACCACTTACAGTGGACACAAGAGACGGACCCTATAGATCAGAGTGAATAAGCTCTAAAGGAGCAGTAGCAATCGTGGAAGATGACAAAAAAGGAAGACGGTGACTTTTTCCTTGCTGACAGGGGATGCAGAGAGGGGTACCAGCACGGTCAGGGAGGAAAGGAAGTTGATGCTGAGATAAAACACTGGAGATAACTCTGGTGGAGGGATGACCTAGGCGCTCATGCCAGACGGAGGAAGATGCACGCTCACCGAGAAGAGCCTGGGGAGAGGCGGTGAAGTTATGATTCCCCAGGGAGAAGACATACAAACCATCCTTAAGTTTCCCCGCAATAGAGTTTTCCAAGTAGAGAGATCCTTGATAAAATAAGAGTCAGGGTGAAATTCAAGAAAGACTTTATTATCAGCAGTAAATTGACTAACAGACAGAAGATTTTTGGTGATATCAGGAACATGTAAAAGGTTTTTCAAGACAAACGAAGAAACATGAGAACACAATAAAGAAGCACCAGTAGCTCGGATAGGCAAACCTGTCCCGTTACCCATGCGAACTCTGTCGGGTCCTTGATATTCGGAGTAAGCCGTCAGATCCGCAATGTCAGCCGTTAGGTGATGAGTGGCTCCGGAGTCAACATACCAGTTAGAATCGACTGGACTATTCCCAGAGAAGAGCAGTTGGGCTAGCCGAATCATCATAACGATTGTAGCATTTGTTAGCATAATGGCCAAAACGATTGCAGATCTGGCATTGAGGTCGACCACCAGTGGACTGATGTGACGGTAAGAAGGAACGTCCATGACCACAACCGCGCTCCCTGCCTCAGCCACGTCCACGACCACGGAAAAAAGATGGAGCTGAATGGTAGCTTGGAGTGCGGGAAACAGTATGAAACGCAGGAGAAGGGGAGATGAGGGTTGTGGAGTCTGGTGAAGTGATAGCACGCCCACGATAAATCTCCTGGCTAAGCATAAGGCCGATGAGTTCTTCTGATAGTACAGGATCGACTCGTGTGTGACGGAGGTGACGAACGAGTCATATTCGGGAGACAGACCACTGAGTAAGGTAGAGACGAGGTCGGAGTCGGCAACTGGATTAGCCACTGCCGCCAGGTTGTCCACGATGGACTTGACAGACTGGATGCACTCTGACATAAAAAAGGTGCCCATCTTGACGGTGTGCAGCTGATATTTGAGTTGTTGCACTTTAGCTCTGGAGGGTGACGCAAAGATTCGCTTCAGAGAGCACCACACATCACGAGATATGGTGAGGCTGACAACATGAGCAAGAACAGCCTCAGTGAGTAAGGAGATAAGCCAACATAAGAGCATCTAATCAAGCTTGATATAGCGAGTGTATTCTAAATTGATAGTGGGCTGAGCATCCTTCTCGGTAGAAGGAAGGAACCGGACCGGACATAGAGAGATTCCGTCGATGAGACCTTCGAGATCGTGGAGCTTGAGAAGAGGAAGGAACTGGGAACGCCACAACAGATAGTTTCCCTTGTCAAGTTTGACATTTAGAAAGTGAGTGATGTTGGGATTGGGAGTAACCATGGATGCAAGTGTTTGGATGGAGGTGAGGGAAGATGAAGAGGAAATACTCGACATGGTACAGGAGTTGCTCTGATACCAAAATAAACAATAAGAAGAAGGCTTATTTGTGTAAAGACAAGATACCATTAGCTATGGTTCTTGGTTGTATTTATATACACATATTGGTCACATGTTTACACTGATTTAGGAGGTACAATAGGAAAACATTGACTGAAAGAAATAATAAGAATATTGACTGAGAGAAAGAATGAGAAACACATGGTGCATAAATCCCATGAGTCCCATGTGTTTCTATAATCATAGAGAGATTTTAGGATCTGATTGATTTCATGAGGGGTGTCTTTCACATGGATCACGTGTTGTCATTGATATCTCTAACAATATAGATAATTAACAATAATTTTTAACAAATAGAAAAATTATACTTACAAGAATTTACACTGAGCATCCTTACAGTTCAAATGTAGTATGCCTAAAAATTTTCATAGATTCAATGGAAAAACTGCCACACAGCTTTAGCCCGACAAATTATCTTCATCAGCTGAATATTCAGCTGAATATTCGCAATTTGCTCCACTAAATATCAGGGTACTGTGCATTTGCTGTCAGAGAAGAAGAGAGTTGCTGCCATATAAAAATGATTAAAGTAATGAAATCCAAAGTGCAAGTCTTTGTCTATCTGTTATAATTTTATTTAATGTGACTTGCTGCTCCAGCTGCTCATCTCTTTTGACATCTAATCCACTTCTTCTTCTTTCACCAGAAGATCAACCAAAACCTCTTCAATGTATACTTTTGTGATCTTCTTAATATTGAAAAAATATGTTTGATCACACCTATGTCCTTTAAAATACAAGTCTTATTCATGATGAAATATGCTCCGTTGATAGTAGACCAAAGGTGAAGGCTACATCCTCTACTGTTAGTTCGATTCTTTTGCCACTGATTTGAAAGCTCATTGAATCCCTATCATACTGGTCTGCAATCTTCAAAATACTGATGTTTGATTTAAGCTCTTTGTCTCTTTCAAATTTCTCAGTGTAGAATGACATGAATATTGTAACGAATGACGTCTCCTTCACTGCATTGACGAAATTAGGATGAACGGGCTTTTTGAATTTTCTCAATTATTTGCACATTGGCTTCAGGCTTAATCATATTGGACGAACTTTTACTTCTTGCCTAATTCCTAGTGCAAAAACATTAAAAACATAAGTCTACAATAAACAAAATCTCAGTCACTGTATTTATAAATAACTTAATTAATAAAGGACTACGACCTTGGTCGCAACTATGAAAAAATAAGTTATAAAAGACTGCAACCAAGGTCGTAGTATTATTAAACTAAAATTTCTTAAAGGGACTGTTGTTACATAATATTGTGACCAATATCACAGGGTCAGAAGTTATACAAGACTGTGATCAATATCATAGTCTTTTAATCAACTTAATTACTTAATGTATGCGATATTCATCGCTGTTTCATAAAAATGCACCACAGTCGCAGTATCTTATTAGATTAATTAATAAAAGAGACTGCGACCTTTGTCGCCTATATGGAAAATAAATAAAGATTACTGTGACCAAGGTCACAGTGTAAAATGAAATAAAATTAAAATGTGAAAATTACGTTAAAAATAGTGCGATCGAGATCACAGAGTTCTTAACAATCTTTTTACAAAAGAAAAAGATGATGGTCGTAGTACTATTAAAACAAATAATTTTTTTAATAGTGCAAAATTTGAAAACTTATTAAAAAAAACTTTTTTAAATCAAAAATATTATTTTTCATAAATTGCAACTTCGATTGCAGTTTCTAAAACAAACAAATAAAAAAATAGTTTAAAGTCGCAGTAAGTGGTTGAATTGTGATTAAATTAGCTTTCGAAAAACTAAAAAACTTCTCAAAATTAATGCAATTCTAGACGCATTTTTTTAAAAAACATATAATTAAAATGGTTTTTGAAATTAGAAAGTTCAAAATTTTAATAAAAAGCCATTTTTAAAATTGAAATTTTCTGTTTAATTTTCATTTTTTAGAAATTAGACACTGAAATAAAAAAAAATTTAGTGATGAGATTGTGATCAAAAATGAATTGATGTTAAAAAGGTGAAAATGTTCTTTAAATACATATGATTTGAAAATTTTTCTGAAAAAACCATAAAATATTTGCTTGGGCACTCAATAATCTAGGGTTTCATGCGTGTTTTTACCTTTTTCGGCTGCTGCTTCATACTCGTCATCTTGATCAAATCTTGTTTCATAAATTTAAATTTTGGTGTGGATGAATTAGAAATTTATAACTCAAGTTTGCTGAAACTGATTTTGGTTTGAAAAACTCAAATTTTCAGATCGGTAATTTTTTTGAAGAGAAATAGTTTTGGCTAGGTTAAAAATAAAATTGAAGGTATGTTGGTCATTCTGTAGCTGTAAATTAATTGATGGTCATTTGAACGGGATGTTTGTCTTTCTAGCGCCTAAACTCTGCCACAGATTTTCGGCTGAGATTTCACCACGTCACGCAGGCTCAGAAACACTCTCAGCTGGCGGCTGAGTTATAGAAACCCCTATATACACACACACACACACACATGAGGTATACGTACCACAGCCGCCAGCTGAGAGAACTCTCTTAGCTGACGCATCAATATAGCCATAGTCCACAGCAACATGGTGGCAATCCTAAAAAATTTTATATTTTTTAGTGTAATTAGGATTGCGACCATGGTAGTAGTCCTCACAAAAACACTGCGATCAAAGTCACGGTCCACAAAGACTGCGACCATGGTAGCAATCCTCACAAAAATACTGCGACCTGATCGCAGTCCTCATAAAAAATTGTGACCCTGGTAGCACAGCGCCCAAAATTGTGGTTGAGATTCAGCCACATCATGCCAGCTGCGAGAGTCTCTCTCAGCTTGCGGCTGAGGTACATCTCTTTCTCTCTCTCTCTCTCTCTCTCTCTCTATATATATATATATATATATATATATATATATATATATATATAATATATATATATATATATATATATATATATATATATATATATGGATTTCTGAATTTCAGCCGCCAGCTGAGAGAGTCTCTCAACCGGCGACGACGTGGCGTAATCTCTACCACAGATCGTGGTAGAGTGTAGGCGATAACGAAGCCAAAAAAATCCCGCTAAAAGGGTCATCAATCACTTTACTGTACCAATTGATTAAAATACCCTCAGTTTTACTTTTAACCTAGTAAAAACTCATTCTACACAAATATTTACCAAGCAAAAAATTTTTGATTTTCAGAGAAATTTTTGTTTGAAAAATCACCGAGCAAAAAAATTCTTTATGACGAATAAGAGTAAAGTCGCAGTATTTAAAAAATTATAATTTCGAATAAATAAGGGATTTTTAAAAAAAATTCAAACTTTAGATTGCGATTTTAAGTTTTTAACTTTATTTCTTTAAAGAAGACTGCAACTTAAAGTCGCAATCTTTGAATAATAATTTTGAAAATAAGTTATTTAAAATATTTCAAGCTATAGACTGCGACTTTAAGCTTTTTTAATTTGCTTATTTTAAGAATACTGCGACCAAAATCGTAGTCTTCCAAAATTAAGCTGTTTAGAATACTACGACCTTAATCACGATCTTGTATAACTTTTTTATTTAAATGCGACTAAAGTCACAGTCTTTGAAAAATAAGCTGTTTAGAATACAGCGACCTTGGTCGGAGTCTTGTATGACTCTTTTTTACTGGTAATAAGAACTGTGACCAATGTCGTAGTTAATTATAAATCAGATATTGTTATAACTGTGATAAAACTGATAGTCAAATTTTACTCAGAAATGTCAATTTAAATGAATTATGACTATGGTCGCAGTATGAACTCAGATATGGTTAGTTCTCAATGTACATATGAACTGCAATCAAGTTCACAGTATAAGAACGGTATATAAAACTTGCTATCATTAAATATTGTGACCTCATTCGTGGTCCTTAATCGCAATTCGTATATTACAGAATTTTTTCATTTATAAAATGTGACAAAGGTCGCAGTCTTAATAACACTCAGTCCTAACAAAGTAGATTAGCACTGCGACCGTGATAACAGTCCTCATATAATGCAAGTTATAAAATATTATATTATGACTGTGACCTAACCGCAGTCATTAATATCCTATCTACCGTGATATAGTGAGCGTCTCAAAAAATACTAGTAAAATTAATTTAGATAAAGGAAAGATGTACACTATATGAAAATTAAAAATCTGAGAAGAAACATTCTATAAAAGCTAATTTGTGGTTCACATCATAAATTTCTAAAAAAAAGTACTCTGAGGTTTCTCCCGCCATAATTGCTTCGATTAAATTTTAATTACTTTTTATCTCTTCTTCGAATACTCAACCGTCACCTCTAATACTTATTTTTACTATAAACATCGTTTCAAAGTATAAGCTTTCTTGTAGTGCTATAAGTAATATAGATTAGAGATTTGACTTCTAAAAAAAAATTTGTGCTCTTCTTCTTTTATTTGATTTCTAAATTTCCTCAAGCATTATCCTTGAATCATGTCTTCCGAATCTTCTCCATCTAATCTGATTTCAACTTCACTCATTCTCCCACCAGTCCTCTTTCTCCAGGAGAGCCTAATGAATCTGATAATAGTTTGAACTTCTCTCTTTTAGATTATCTTCTTCCGTCAAGTAATACTGCTTTTGATCCTACTCTTCATGAGGAAGAACAAGTTTTTTTTTAGGGTATAGTGAGGAGCTTATTCCTATGCAGCTTGACGAAGAAATCTTGATAAAAATATGTCCTCTGATTTTGAAGACGCGCTTTCTTCCAGCATATCCTCTGGAGGTTCTTCTTAATATGGATCAGAGAAAGAACTTGATACAGATGACCCATTCTGGGAGTTTATCGATGAACCAAAGTACCCTCTAAAAGAGGAGGAGAGTGAGGGATGAGGACTAGTATTTTCTGTTATTTGATAATCACTTTTTTTGTTTACTTTTTTAAGGCTTTTAATGCTCATTTTTGTAAGGTCTCTCTCTGATCATATAATGTGTTATAAATTGAATTTCTTTTTTTCTAAAAATATTCTTCAATTACATGTACAAGTACGTATCTTTCATACTTTTTAATTCACAGTGTCCGCAAAAACTTAAAAAAGGTGGTTTTACAAAGACTGTGATCATGGTTGCATTCCTTATATATACGTTATATAATGTACATAATAATTTGCTGACAAATATATCATATACTACAAACATTAACAGTCATAGTGTACTATAACTCTAAGCATTTTAAATGAACTACGACTAAGATCGCATTATGTATTCAAAATACTTAGTCCTCATTATACATCAGAACTGCGGTCAAGGTCGCATTGCACATACATTCAGATATAATCAAACTAGATTAGCATTGTGATTATAATCGCAATCCTCATATAACACAATTTTCAATCCTATATTACGACTGCGACCCTAGTCGCAGTATTTAAAATCATGTCTACTCTATTACTGTGACTTTAGTCGTAGTTCTTCCTAACCAATAGTAAAATTCACAGAGATAAAGTATAGTGATGCAACATAGTAAAATTAAAATCTGAAAAGAAAAAAATTAGTAAAAGTTAATTCATAATTTATTTCTTATTTCTGGAAAAAATAATCTTGGGATTCTTCCGCCATAAATCTTTAATTAAATATTAATTGCTTGTTTATCTAATCTTCGAAAATTCAACAGTCACCTATAATACTTATTGTTACTGTTCTGCGAATTCATTTCGCTTCCAGACATCTCATCATGCAAATTCATTTCCTATAAAAAAAAGTTCACTTCGTTTACAAACAATACAAAAATTATTGATTAAAGTACATAAATAAGGGAAGACTGTGACTCAGCTCGCAGTACTAATAAAAAAATATGATTGTTACTAAGAACGCAACATTAATCTAATAAAAGATGCGACTCAAGTCGCAATCTTAATATAATTAAGGACTGC